>BQNB010034392.1:47500-51634 GCA_026074375.1 Tanacetum coccineum
GTTTAATCTCGAGCAAACTTCAAGATACTCAAGTGATCATTATGCGGAATCGATTAATCATATCGATATGATTGATGTTGCTTGTGACGAGTATTCTCAAGAAGTCCTTGTATTCTCGGATAGTGTCAAAAGTGGCAATCCCATTTCTATGGACCCGATAATTGCTACTTCATTTCCTTCCCTCAATCCGTTTGAAGGAGGTAATTTCATTTTAGAAGAAATTGAAAATTATCTTTCTAATGAATCGATTTCACCAGAAATTGATTACGCCGATTGTGATCCGGAGGGGGATATTCGCTTAATTGAAAAATTGTTGAATAATGACCCATTTCAACTCCCTCCGATGGACCTTAAGCAAGTAGAAGAGACCAAGGCAAAATCTTCAATTGAAGAGCCTCCAGAATTAGAGTTAAAAGACTTACCATCTCACTTGGAATATGCTTACTTAGAAGAAAACGATAAGTTACTCGTGATTATTGCAAAAAGTTTAAAAAATGATGAATAAGAAGCCCTCTTAAAGGTACTTAAATCACATAAACGGGCCATTGCTTGGAAAATCACTGACATCAAGGGTATTGAAACTCATTTTTGTACACACAAAATCTTGATGGAGGACGATTGTAAACCCACAGTTCAAAGTCAAAGACAGGTTAACCCAAAAATTCACGAGGTTATCAAAAAGGAGGTAATTAAACTCCTTGATGCTGGAATGATTTACCCGATCTTCGACAGCCCATGGGTGAGCCCCGTGCATTATGTACCTAAGAAGGGTGGCATGACCGTCGTTGCTAATGATGATAATGAAATGATTCCAACACGATTAGTTACTGGGTGGAGAGTTTGTATTGATTATAGGAAATTAAATGAAGCAACCCATTTTCCATTACCATTTATGGACCAAATGTTAGAAAGATTAGCCGGAAATAAGTTCTATTGTTTTCTAGATGGATTCTCAGGTTACATTCAAATCCTGGTAGATCCCCAAGACCAAGAGAAAACTACTTTCACATGCCTGTATGGAACATTTGCTTATCGACGAATGCCCTTTGGCCTTTGCAATGCTCCCGAGACATTTCAACGGTGTATGATGGCGATATTCCATGATATGATCGAAAAGACTATGGAAGTATTTATGGATGACTTCTCGGTTTTTGGGGATAGTTTTGATTCGTGCCTCTCCAATTTAGATAAAATGCTAAAAAGGTGTGAAGACACGAATTTAGTTTTAAATTGGGAGAAGTGCCATTTTATGTGTAGAGAAGGAATTGTATTAGGTCATAAAATTTCAATGTCCGGGATTGAGGTCAATCGATCAAAAGTTGATGTTATAGCTAAGCTCCCTCACCCGACTACCGTTAAAGGTGTTAGGAGTTTCCTAGGCCATGTCAGTTTTTACCGACGATTTATCCAAGACTTTTCCAAAATTGCTAGACCTATGACTCACTTACTTGAAAAGGAAACACCGTTTGTGTTTTCTAAGGATTGTATTGATGCTTTTGAGACTCTTAAAAAGAAGCTTACCAAAGCTCTAATCTTAGTTGTCCCTGATTGGAACCTACCTTTCAAACTTATGTGTGATGCTAGCGATTTCGCGATTGGTGCGGTTTTGGGACAACGAAAGAGGAAGCACTTCCAGCCTATACATTATGCTAGTAAGATAATGAACGAAGCTTAAATTCATTACACCACCACGGAGAAAGAAATGCTTGCCATAGTTTATGCTTTTGAAAAGTTTCGGCCATATCTTGTTTTATTTAAAAGCATCGTGTATACGAATCACTCGGCTCTAAAATACCTTCTTATTAAATAAGATGCCAAGCCGAGGTTGCTCCGGTGGGTTCTTCTCCTACAAGAATTTGATATCACCATCCGTGGTAAAAAAGGAAGTGAGAACCTCGCGGCCGATCATTTATCTAGACTTGAAAATCCTCATAAGGATGTGTTAGAAAATAAAGACATAAATGAAAATTTTCCTTTTGAGACTCTTGGAGTTATTTCTAGTAAAAGTACCCCATGGTTTGCCGATTTTGCAAATTTCAATGCGGGGAATTTTATTGTTAAGGGGATGTCGTCCCAACAAAAGAAGAAATTCTTTAAGGACGTTAAACATTACTTTTGGAATGATCCCTATCTCTTTTAGATTTGTGAGGATTAAATCATTCGACGGTGTGTAAATGGCCAAGAAGCTTTTGATATCCTCAAAGCTTGTCATGAAGGACCCATCGGGGGCCATCATGGTGCCAATCTCACTGCTATGAAAGTATTTGATGCCGGTTTCTTTTGGCCCACCATTTATCGAGATGCCCACAACTTAGTAAAATCATGCGATTCTTGTCAGCGTCAAGGCAAAATTTCACAAAGAGATGAGATGCCTCAAAACGCGATCCAAGTTTATGAAATCTTTGACTTCTGGGGAATTGACTTCATGGGGCCGTTTCCATCTTCACAAGGGAACCGATATATTCTCGTGGCTATGGACTATGTTTCGAAATGGGTTAAAGAAATTGCGCTCCCCACCAACGACGCCCGAGTAGCGGTTAAGTTTTTAAAGCAATTGTTTTCTAGATTTGGAACCCCATGGGCTATCATAAGTGATCGAGGGACGCATTTTTGTAACGACTAATTTGCTAAAGTTCTTCAAAAGTATGGTGTTACACACCAACTTTCAACCTCGTATCACCCACAAATAAGTGGCCAGGTGGAGGTTTCCAATAGAGGTTTAAATAGGATATAAGAAAGGACGGTAGGCGAACATCGAGAAAAATGGGCCGATAAACTTGATGACGCCTTGTAGGATTTTCTTACCGCTTTAAAAACACCAATCGGGTGTACTCCTTTCAAGTTGGTTTGCGGAAAAGCTTGTCATTTGTCCATGGAGCTCGAGCATAAAGCATATTGGGCCTTGAAATGGACTAACTTTGACCTAAAAACCACGGGTGATCACCGTAAAGTTCAACTTAACGAATTAAATGAACTTCGGTAGAAGGCCTACGAGAGCTCTTTGATCTACAAAGAGAAGACAAAGAGGATTCACGATGCTAAGATAAAAAATCGTGAATTTCACGTTGGAGATCGTGTCCTTCTTTTTAATTCTCGATTGAAGTTGTTCTCGGGCAATCTAAAATCCTGCTGGACCAGACCTTTCACCATCACCCAAGGTTTTCCCTATGGGACTATTGAGCTATCTCAAGCTGATGGTCCTAACTTTAAGGTGAATGGTCATAGGATTAAGCATTACTTCGGAGGGGACATACCAACCGTGGTTGTCTCGGATCTCCAAACTTTCCCTAAGGATAAATAAATTCAGGGACCGAGTCAAGCTATGTGACTCGGTTACCAAAAACAAAGCGCTTTGTGGGAGGCACCCCATGCTTATCCATCTTTCTTCTTTCTTATATCTAATGTGATGTGAGGAGGCTTGTACTCTTCCGATTCTTGTTGTTTGTGCTTGTGATTGTTTATAGGATTGACCCAAAAATTTTAAAGACTCTCGGGTTTAGTGTTTTGTCCTGATCCACTCGAGCTTCCTAGCCTTTGCTTGCCATTAGTTTGGGGAAATCCGATATCCTAGATTATTATCGACTAACATTTATCTTTTAGCATACTTGATAAACGACTTAATATTTTTGTGATACTTTCTCCATGCTTGGATTATGCATTCGACTTTTTGAGTTCTAGTATGGGGTTCTGAATCTTAGACTAGGAAACATTGAGGACAATGTTTAGTTTTAGTATAGGGTGGTATATCTTTGATACGATCTTACCTTACTTTTGCCCGTTGTTCTCACGTACCCCGTTTTCCAGCAAGAATTTTAAAATTTTATATATGTATATTGATCCAAAAAAATAATAAAAAATAATTTAAATTTAGAAAATAAAAGATAGTTGATTAAAATAAGTGTTTTGACACGAATGTAGGCTTTCCGTTGGTGAGAACAAAAGTAAATTTTGACCCGACCGGGTTTATATCTTAGCTTTCTCCTTAACGTATATAGATTGAAATTTGCTAATCTTTTATACAGGGAGCTATAAAAAGTGAGTCTAGCTTGAAAAAGTCAAGACTTTGCAAGTTCCCATAATTGATTTTAAATATGCGAAGATCGATTTATTAGGCTAAGTATTCATGAGTTTCTT
>BQNB010034393.1:0-44403 GCA_026074375.1 Tanacetum coccineum
AAACGGATAAATGTAAATGCAATTGCGGAGTGGCGTATGTAGAAAACAGACCCTTCTGATATGGAACTCAAACCTGTTCTATGTGTGAGATATGATGGCATAAAAGAAAGAACTGAATATATCAGAAAAGAACTACCAATGCCATACTTTATTAAAGTAACATGAGGCTTTATATAGCCTTGTGAGTACATAAAACGTGGTTACATGTGACTCCTAATTGACAGGCACTACTATGACCTACTCTCCACAACATTCGGTCAATCCTAGACTAAATCATACCATGATCTTTTACCATTTCAAACTATTTTATTTAACTAAATACTAACTAACTAAAATACTGAAACTGTAAAATACTTATTCAAGATTAAACCCAACATTCACCCCCTTAATCTTGAATCTTTCATCACATCAATATTGGTTCGTCTTCCTGGATCAAGCTTCAAGTTGGTTCATCTTTTTGAAACTCTTCTCTCATGCTTGTTTGATGCTTCTTGCTCTTTCTGCCATCTTCTTTATCTTGCTCACGGATTGTCAACATGCCTAATGTATCTCCCATGCTTGCTATCTTCTCTCGCTAACTTCTCTTGTTAACTTCTCTTGCTAAACTTTCAAGTTCCAAAACGGTATTGATTTCTTGCTAAAATACCGGCCTTGATCTCGTTCTTGCTTATCGATTCTTGCTTATCGATTCTTGCTTGTCGACTCTTGCTTGCCGACTCTTGCTTGACGACTCTTGCTTGCCGTCTCTTGCTTGCCGACTCTTGCTTGCCGACTCTTGCTTGCCGACTCTTGCTTGACGACTCTTGCTTGCCGTCTCTTGCTTGCCGACTCTTGCTTGCCGACTCTTTCTTACGATTGTTTCTTGTTTGCTACTTGCTACAAACACGAAACTCTCTACTTGATATGGTTGTCTTACCTGCTACTTGCTACAGATTATGTGACAACATTCTTGCTTGCTAACTTGCCATAACTTGCTGGTATATTTTTTTCTCATGCTGGTCTTGCTTGTTTTTTTTTTCTTTTTCTTTCTCGTTCTTCTTGCTGTGATTTCATGCTACTTTCTTGCTTTCCAAAACACAGTTCTTGCTATCTTTCTGCTGCGTTTTCTTGCTACCTTTCTTGCTACCTTTCTTGGTGCGTTCTCTTGCTATCTTTCTTGTTGCATTCTCTTACTATCTTGCTGCATTCTTTCACTCTTCTTCTTGCTATTTTATTGTTTTAAAACTGTCCTTACTGCTGCATTCTTATGCTTACCCGCTGTGATCAAAAGGACTTGCTGCATGCTTTCGTCTTTCGCTGCCTGATCACATCAGATGCAATCATCCTTTTAATTTCTTGCTCTCCACACACCGGGTATGAGCCCCATGTGGCTCTGATACCACGTGTAGAAAACAGACCCTTCTGATATGTAACTCAAACCTGTTCTATGTGTGAGATGTGATGGCATAAAAGAAAGAACTGAATATATAAAAGAACTACCAATGCCATGCTTTATTAAAGTAACATGAGGCTTTATATAGCCTTGTGAGTACATAAAACGTGGGTACATGTGACTCCTAATTGACAGGCACTACTATGACCTACTCTCCACAACATTCGGTCAATCCTAGACTAAATCATACCATGATCTTTTACCATTTCAAACTATTTTATTTAACTAAATACTAACTAACTAAAATACTGAAACTGTAAAATACTTATTCAAGATTAAACCCAACAGTGTTACCAGCCAGAAACATTCCTCTTGTTCTTATAACCCAATTCGCTAATAGCCAAGTCACCATCACACTGAGTCGACTCACTCTCGAAGATGACCAAGTCACGCTACATGGGCTGGACCTATAGCCACCCGGAGCAGGAGGTGTGGGGAAAGAACAATTTGCTCGTGGCTAGCAACAAAAACAACACAAATTATCAGGAGGATGATCGAAAAAAGGAAAACAGTTTTCATGATGATTGAAATAACAGGGTTTACTCTTAATCATCATGAAAACGTTTTTCCTCCTCTTGATTATCCTCCTTAAGATACTGGTCGCTTTTGTTAACGTTAAATTCCGGACCCAGAAGCCACATTAGAGGCCAAGCACGTTATGTGTCATAATGACGATCTGTGAAGTTGCTGGGGGGGGGGGGCGGGGTAGAAAACAGGTACTTATATGGCATAAAAAGAATGCGTGGTGGAAATGTAACCGATAAGGGAAATGGCAATCGTGTCGATCATGCAACGCAAGCAACAGCCGATAACTAGAATGCGTGTTTGTACGCTGAAGAACTTGATTTAGCTTCGCATGACTAATATGTAATAACTATTATTTATTATTCTGATTAATGTTATGTAATATTGATTATTATTTTCTTGACTGTAACAGGACATATATGTATGCAATGGGTATTAATGGGTCATATTGGGTTCTTGGTTATGATGGTGATTTCCCCAGTTAATTTATTATCTTCATTTTTGCATGGGTCTTATCTAACTCTTGCAAATGTATCTGTTTTTCTTAACTATTTAAGATTTCAAAATATAATTCTTTGAAATATAACAAAAAAACCTTGGTAAAAATTGCAGTTGGTACTTGGTAAAAATCACAAAACCTTGTTTCACGTTCTCTGTACAGACGTCATGGTTATTTTTATGACGTGTTCTCTTAGAGCGTGTACTGGTTTGGTTGACTTTAACAATGAAGAGTGGGATATTTACGTTGTTGAAATTGTTAATCGGTCTTTTGAATAATTAGCTGTGAAAAGCATTGTTATATATAGCGTGGAATATTATATGAAGCTATTTGATTGAGGGGGAAAGTAATTCACGTGATAATTTATGGATTAAACTTGGCTTATAGTTCATACAGTTTAACTTATTTGATTTTTTGTTCAAGTTGCCACACTCAAGTGCTAGCTGTGTCTAGAGATGTGATCGGGCATAGAGATCTGGTACGGTGTATAGGGCACATTTACGATATACAGTTCGATTATTAACCACCCTTTCTCACCTATCTATTCAGGTGTCACCACCATCTTTTTTAACTTTAATTTGGTTTATTTCACATCATGTTTTTCAATAATGTTCTCTTTACTATACAAGGAAAAAGAAGTAACATGATTCATAAAAGTTGTCTCAACCGAAATGTGTAAGGTGACCATTATTTCCATGCTTACCCACTTGTTTTTCTCTTCTACACCATATGGGGTTAAGAAATCTGAGAATAAGAATTCAATCATTTTTCTGTTAATTAACTAGGATATTTTGAATAAATTGGGATTGAATAATTAGTCAGAAACAATTTTTTTCTCAGATAAACAAGCTCTTTCCATTTTCAGCCTTTTGAACACCCTTTTCAATGTATATCCAAATCTGTATGCACTAAAAAAAATTCATTTTATCATATATTTTTTACACACTTTTAAATAGCATGGAAAATATTTTGAGTTTATTAACACATACAAATGTGTAAAAAAATACTAGTAGTTGCATAAAAAAGTGTAATTAAATTTTGAAAAACAAACTAGTTTTCACACTTATATTTGTTGCAAATAGAAGTTTATAATTTTAAGTGTGGAAAAATCGATAATTTGTTCACACTTTCAAATGTCGACACTTATTTGTAACACTCAAAATCCTTCACACTCCTCGCACAAGAGGAAGTGTGGAGAATATGAGTGTTATAAATGGGGTCCACATTGAAAGTGTCCTTCATAAACGATTGTCATCTCATCTTGAACAAATCACACTTAAAAAAGTGTAAACGTTATCTTGCCACATAATATGTAAAGTGTGCAAAATAATTTGTTTTTCAAAACTTGTTCATAATTTATTTATGTAACAACCTTTTACACAATTATAAATGTAAACAAACTCATTATATTTTACGCACTTTTTTAAAGCATGATAAAAAAAAGCGTGATGAAATGTCATATTTTTTGTATTAATGTCTTGAATTTTTTAAGCTTTTGTTG
Source organism: Tanacetum coccineum (assembly GCA_026074375.1). Classification (NCBI taxonomy): domain Eukaryota; kingdom Viridiplantae; phylum Streptophyta; class Magnoliopsida; order Asterales; family Asteraceae; genus Tanacetum; species Tanacetum coccineum. Next base: position 3,958 of record BQNB010034393.1, read on the forward strand.
TCTTTTTAAAACTGGCCATATTTCTAGATCACTTGATCAATATTTTTGATAGTGTTATTATTTATCCATAATGGTGTAATGATGTTTGATATAGTGACTGTTAGGCCAATTGAGTGTCCAGTAATTGGATCTTCACCAAAGTAAACACTGGTATTTAAATCGCAGTGTCTGATTTTGCTTCCATATCCAATCTTTATCCAGCTTCCTCCAATTTCCTTTGAAGCTCATACGACTCTTACGATTGACATTCCCTTTATCAGAATACCATATTATAATACTTGCATATTTATGCATTCATATTACAAGGCACTTAGTTATGCATTATGGTTTCCGAAATCTTACCAATCTTCCTTGCTCCAATGCATAACAATAGACTTAGTCATTAACTTCTTTTTTTAATATATGGTCATAATATTAACTACATAATATACTATCTTCAAATGAATATAACAAAAACTATTGATTAAATGAATACTAACCAAATGAAAAAAAGGAGAAACTAGAGAAACACATGAAAGAGTAAATAACCAAATATGTGTCTACGACATGTTAAGTCCATCATACATATAGTTTGTTTAATTTTGGTCCCGATCTTATTTTGGACCTAGCTTGACGTATCGAATCATGTCAAGTTGACGTTAATGTTTTGAGTCTAATAGGATTAAAACCACGTATAACTTAACTATCGTGTATGAATGCTTTGTTTAAGAAAAACAACACCACATTCTTAACAGACATTTTTTTTCCCTATATCATGTATTAAAGCTGTCAATTTCATTACACGCGAAGAGCATTAGGTGACCATAAACTATGTGGCTCGTTTTATATAAAAATGTACCTCACCTTACATTTTGTCTTCTAATAATCAGAAGATGTTACGTAGCTTATATGATCACACTACTTACTAATAAAACAAAAAAAAATGCTGGATAACCTCGGGTGGTTAATTTGACGCGAGACCTAATAGCTTGGGGTGGGTATGGAGTGGAGCCATAGATCGGATTTATAGGGTACGAGCCGGTCCTATAACTTGCCAACACCGTGTGTTCTAAGTTATACTCTATTATTACCAATGAGTCAGTCATTACCTTAGTGATATAGCCCACTTTGTGAAAATATTTAGTTGAGCGGTTAATAATAAGTTGATTTGCTAACGTTACTCCCCAACTTTCGATTAATTGTTAATAAAACATTTGCTCATTGCATATGAGGCTATGTTCTTTGAGAAAGTGAGTCAACACCATGGCCAGAGTTAATTTTTTTGAGAGTGGGTTTAGGGTTCCACAAATATTTTCTGGCATCACAAAGAAGTTTTAAATTAAACATTGAGGAGAGTTATATTGAATACCAAAAAAAGATTGGATACTAGGGGACTCATTCATACCATCCATCTAAAAAAAATCAATCGTTGTGATTAAAAGCATTTAATTATTTCACCAATTTTTTAAAATTTAAATATCTCCTAAACCGTTAATCGTTAAGTAAAAAAAAAAATATACCATCACGACGAGCATTTAATTATCTTTCAATAGATATCCACTTTGATATACTTTCGACAAAAAAAATTTACGTTTTTTTCATCTTTTTTCCACATTTAATTCAAATTTTTCACGTTTTTTTTACTTTTTTCACCTTTTTTTTTCGTTTTTCACGTTTTTTCGAGAAAATTTTTTTTTCTTTCGTTTTTTCCGTTTTTCACGTTGTTTTCTCGTTTTTTTTTCCGTTGTTCAAATTTGCATTAAAAATCATATATGATATAACACTAATATCATATATTATTTAACACTAAAATTAAATATCATATATGACATAACACTAATATCTAGATATGTCATATCACAATACTATATGATTTAACACTAACATCATATTTGATTTAACAGTAAATCTAAATATCATATATGATTCTCATGCAAGTTTCAATGAGAAAAAGTCGAAAAAAATGTGTAAAAAACAGAAAAAAAAAATTTGTCGAAAGTATATCAAAGTGAGAAAACGTGAAAAAAAGATCGAAAAAAGTGAAAAAACCGTGAAAAAATATGAAAAAACGTGAAAAGATGTGAAAAAAAGGAGAAAAAAGTGAAAAAAAAAATTGTCGAAAGTATATCAATGTGGATATCTATAGAAAGATAATTAAATGCTCATCGTGATGATATATTTTTTTCGCTTGACGATTAACGGTTTGAGAGATATTAAGATTTGAAAAAAAAGGTTGAAAATAATTTTTGGTTTAATCATATCCATTAGATTAAGATGAAGATGAAGGGTGGAGATTGGTCCCCTGGTATCCACAAAAAACTTTGTATCCAAATGAACCTAAATCATTAAACATTGGTTGTTGTGAGTTAAGATTAACATTAGGGGTGTTCAAAAAAACCGAGAAACCGACGAACCGAGCCGAACCGCATAATCCGAAACCGAAAAAACCCGAACGAAAAACGGAAACCGAGAAAACCCGTTTCAGGTTCGGTTTCGGTTTTTTCTTTTAGATATCGTGGTTACCGACCGAACGGCATATTATACATGATTGTTTTTAACTATATTCATACAATGTAACAAGTCATTAATATATTATCGCACTAATGTTATTTCAATAACGCTTTTTAGATCCTAATGTTCAAATATTGTTGAAAAAATATATGTGTGAAAATTCATGAATGGGATCGTAATTTATAAAGGACGAATAAGTATTATTTTGTTAATATGTTATGTACGAATATTTAAATGCAATTATTGTAACGAAATAAATTTATATGAGTTTTATCTACTCAATGTCATTTGATTTTACTAGAATGACATTTAATGCTTTAGACCATGTTATTTTTTATACGGTTAAACTCGATTAAATGTAAAAAAATGGTTAACCGTGAACCGAACCGCGGGTAACCGCTCACTTCGGGTACCCGCATGTCCGGTTACCCGCCTAGTACGGTTCGATTTCGGATAGTAAAATTAATTACCCGCCCCGCGACGGATAGTTGAAATCTTCCAACTAACCGAACCGAACCGCCCCGCGAACACCCCTAATTAACATAGACCCATTATTTTTCATAGATCCAATGAATCAATCTTAACCATCTATTTTTTCATCAAAAATAAAAAAAACTCATTTTCCACCTCTTTTTAAAAATAAAATATCTTACAAACGGTAAATCGTCACACGACAAAAAATACACCATCGCGACGAGTATTTTTTTATCTTTCAGTAGACGGGTGACACGATATACTTTCGAGGAACTTTTTTTCGATATTTTTTTTCATAGTCACGAATTGCGGAAAACTACATATATGATTGTATAAAGATATCATATATGATTCGTTATAACCGAATCATATATGATTTCTATAAAATTATATATGATTATGACTTCTATCTAACTATTTTTCAATTTTGTTTCAGTCACGATTGCGAATAATCTTATATGATTCGAGTATAACGGAATCATATATGATTTCATAAAATCATATATGATTGCATATAAAATCATGTATGATTTGTGATTACGACGAACTTTTTTTCAATTTTGTTTTCAGGTCACGAATGCGAAATAATATGTGATTCGTATGACGAATATATATGATAAGTTAAAGAATGCATATATGATTTCATCAAATCTATATGTTTCATAAATCATATATGATTTCATTTAAATAGCATATGGAATTTATTAAAATATAAAAAAGTTCGTCGAAAGTACATAATGTCGCCTCCCTCCTATAGAAAGATAATTTAATTCCAACGTCGCGATGTTGTTTTGTTTTGGTAACGATTATGCAATGTGTGAAGCTATTTAAATTTTTAAAAAAAGATGAAAAGTGGGTTCGTTTTTATTTTGTTGAAAAAAAATGACGTGGTTAGGATTGGTTCATTGGGTCGTATAACAAATATTGGGTCCTATATTGAAAGTTTTTGGCTGGTTGTTGTCATACAAATATAATCACAATTGGAAATTATTATATAAAGACCTTATTGCAAGTTTTTCTCCTAATAGCTTTGATAAAAAATGGGCAGCCATATCATACTCGGTTAGTAGTGTACATAATTATTTATTTATCTAATTCACAAACACAACAAAACAAAAATTTTGATCTCTTAGAATTCTGGCACGTATCCGTGAAACAAAAGAATATGTAAGATTAGCCTACAAAATTCTTGTTAACGAGACATAGTTAAAATGAAAAGAACAAAAGTTTTCTTATGCAATCATGCACGATAATATTATTACCTTTAGTATCAAATATGCGATTGAATTCTTCTTTAACATAATTCTTTTTATCTACGGCTCGCTTATTGAGTTGTTGATTCTTATTTACTCTTTGCGTGTTGTGAATATAAGTTATATGATTGTGCACATTTATAACCCCTAACTAGTAACCGACACATTTATGATTGGTCTTATAAAACATCCACCAAATTTGGATTGGTTTTGTAACTCCCTATATTGTACTTAATAATGTGTTTTGATGTCATGTGAGACACACAAATAATAAGTTCCATCTTCTTCTTTCATACTCTTGTTTATTGTTCTTATTGTGCTACTAGGCCCGTTGTTTTTTTTTTTGAACGGCAACGAATTTATTAAAAAACACCACTAGCAAGGAGCTAGAAAATTACAAGAAAAAAAGATAAGGGTGTTGAAGCCAATTATCCCAAACAATACTGTTTTTACGCCTAGCACTACACAAAGAAAAAGAACGGCATACAGTTTCGTCAATTAAAACAAACTTTCCGAGGATTTTTTTGATGCAAAAAGGAGTTGATTGCGAAATACCCAAATGCTCCACCAGCGATGTACTAAGAACCCCTTCTAAATTCTTTAGCACTAGAATCATCCTCCAGCCTTGAACCAAGAATAAGCACGAAGTGTAGAATCAAAAGGATGCCAAGCCAGGTTCCACCACCTACAAATCAGCCGAGTTACTCTGCTTGCTATATCGCAGCTAAATAGGATATGACCCAAGTGCTCTTGACCGTTGTTGCAATTCGGACAAGATAAAGAAGGCACTGACACACCACGTTGAACCAAATTTTGCCGAGTGGGGATGCGATCAAGGGAAACCTTCAAGCATAATATTTATCTCTTAATTAGAAATCGATTGGACCACCTCGTAGGAGATCGACTTTTTGGGAGGAAAAGTATCATCAAAGCAATTGCGTATATATTTTACACTGGAATTCTCATCTCCATTTAAGTTCCCACGAAATCGTCATCAGAGTTGGATAGACAACCGAACCAATATTTAAGGCATTGCGGAAAAGTGCTCCAGCCTCTGCACCCCCTCTAACGTCGCGACGAAAGAAAAAAGAAAGAGGGGCTGACAACTTAGGACGCACTGCCTCTGTACTCAATCCACTCGAAAAGACGCGGAAATTTGTGCAAAGACGGCTGTCAACCAATCATAGATCCTTCCAAAAATGGCTTTTGCCATTACCAACTTTAATTTTACAATGAGAAATAATGTCGATACCTTGTGTGAAGAGCGCTTTAACTTCCTTGACGATGGAACTCCAATTCGAAGGAAACGCAGCAGAGAGACCTTGGTCTTGAGAACCATGGATAGCGTGAATGATCCGAAACCAAAGGGAATTATCACGAGACAAAAACCGCCACACCCATTTCAACTCAAAAGAGCCTGTTAGAGCAAAAAATCTAGAAACACCTAATCGCCATGATCCCTTTGAGGCAGACCTTTGCCCAATTTAATCCAGATATTTTCTTTTCGCCCCATCTGAATACCATTAAAAAAATTCTTCTATATAGGATCCAAATAACATTGAGGACAAAGTTGGCGAACCTTTATACAAGGACATGATGTAAATTGGAGTAGATCCCAAGACCCGATTTGAGAAGCATAAAGAGCCCTCAAATGGAAAGGGTTTTAGCTTCCATGATGATAATCTAACACTTTAAGCTTATTACATAGTCGTCCAGGTTGTAACCTATGATGTGTTACCACCATCGGTGTTCCCAAGTACTTAAAAGGGCTGTCATAATCGAACAACCCACAGGTCAGCTGCTTATTCCGAAATGAGGAAGGACCCCCCACACCCAAGGAGATGACTTTTTCTTAAATGTTAATAGAATGCCCTGACATTAAGTAAGCACAAAGGAAATTTGAATAAAACCTTTAGGTTATTTGGGACCATATCGCCTATGTAAACCGCGTCATCTGACATAGAAAGGTGATGATATCATTGTCGTGGATCAATCCTTGGACACCTAGTGAAGATTCTAGCATTCGATAACGAGAGAAAAGATAAATTAGAATGATTCCATACCAAATAAATAAGTATGAGGCCAACGGATCTCCTTGTCAAACACGTAAAATTGAGAAATTGTGAGTTGGGCTGCTATTACTCGATGGAAAGCCATACTCGAGTAAGGCACACACTGATCTCACGAACGCCATTTGGAGCAAAAACAAAGGAGCAAAGAACGTCATCAGAGTGTCCCTCGAATGGAGTCATAGGTTTAGCGAGTTACTTTAAAAACATAGGCTTGTTGTTTTTTATGGAGACACCTTGGAAGCAAACCCTCATTAATTATATATGGCGTCAAGAATTTGACGGGTTGATGAAAAGCGTTGAACATCGATTTAAGGTATGATTATATACAATGAGAGCCTAGACTGCACAAATCTTGTAATAAAGTTTATAAATGCAGCAAATTAGAAGCTAATGGGACGAAGTCGCCACCACTTTCGGATCTAAAGACTTCGGAATGAGCGCTATTGAAAGAGGAGTTGCAACCAATAGGAAAGGAGGCATTGTCAGACAGAACATTCCACAACCATACCAAAAATCAGAACCACTACCTGCTAGAACTTGGGAAAATTCATTAAGAGAACCAAATCGCCCGGAGATTTGTTCTCTCCGCAACTCCAAATGGCATTCCGAATTTCGTCTCTCGTGATAGGGATCTCCAACTCAGTTTCCTGCTTAGAACGAAGACGCTTAGGGAATAAAAAAATTCACAAAACTCATTTTTAACCTTCCTAGGATCATCAACCCACACGCCATCAATCATAATGCCTTTCACGGCCAAGTTTGCACGCTTAGGATTAACCATGCCATGAAAGAACTTAGAATTTTCGTCTCCCTCGACGGCCCACTTGATTTTGGCCTTTTGCATAAAGTCCGAGTCTCAGCCGCTTGATTCGAAAGGAATTCATACATTCCATAGCGAGCTGCAAGAATAGCATCGTTGACACCTCTTGATCTAATTTATTATCATTATCAGATAGCTTAGCTTTTATGTCTTTAACTCGGCCCTCTTTATTCTTTTTCTGATCCGCGACAAACACACGAATCTCCTTCTTCAAGAGTGCATAAGTTATTGACCAAGCGATCAACAACGCTTCCATATTGGTTACAAGTCTTTCATAAGTCCTTAACTAAACGCACAAATCCAAACCTTTTACCAGCTTTGGACCTTCTATTCGGAATGAAGGCGTCAACAACGCTTCCATATTGGTTACAAGTCTTTCATAAGTCCTTGGCATAAAATTGATCTGGAAAATTGGTAACAAAAATGGGGGTAGAGATTTTATTTACCTCGTCTTCTCTTGATCAGCGGTACGCCATAAGAAACGCAAAAGATGATTGGTTGGAATTAGGGTTAAAAAATCTTAAAAAATTATGGCAGAAAAGCAACAAAAACAACCAAGAAAACCCTAAAAGGAACGAATGAAAAAAACCCAAAAAAAAACAAATCTAATCCATATGGTCCCTAGGTAAAAAAATCGCCTAACACGCTCGTTATGAGATCAAACAACAAGTGAATGAACTCAATTACAGGGGTTATAGCAATCATTACGCAAGAGAGGTAGTAGATCAGATTGTTTTAGGTTTGAACAAAGGGTTTCCAAAGATCGCCGCCATCAGTTTAGGATTTTAGATCGCCACCATTGTTTTAGATTTGAACAAATGGGTGGTTACTTTGACCTTTTTTTTGAATGTATTTGATGTTCAAAGGGTGATATGCAAGGTTAATTGTCTATCATGTGAATCATTGTCAATCATTGTGAGATATTTTCTATCGTGTTTTTACTTAAACCGATACATGTGCCATTTATCGTGCTTATATGTTATATTTTGTATATGTATTATATATTATCACATGTATCGTTTTTGAATATGATTAATGTTAAATTATATGTTAGTGTGTGCGAGCCGGTTTTGGTAAAAGCATGGTCGAAAGAGAGAGTGTGTGTGTTAGTAAACGAATTGAATACGGTTATCCACCACATTATTCAACATATCTCGCAGGTTAATATTAAATTGGTGTTACAAATTAAAGAATGTGACTCGATTTAAGAATAGATAAAAAGTGAGACCGCGACGTCAAGATAGCAGAAAGTCATTGCGCTTTAAAGTTATGTCCTATTTTAGTTTGGCGTACTCTATTTAATAGGAAAGTGGTGTCACAAATTTGTAAGATCCACAATTTCAACCAGTGTAAGGCTGCCCTTATCGGCGTGTCATGATATATACTTTGTTGAATTTTGGTCTCGATCTTATTTTGGACCTAGCTTGACGTATCGAATCATGTTAAGTTGACGTTAATGTTTTGAGTCTAATAGAATTAAAACCACATATAACTTAACTATCGTGTATGAATGCTTTGTTTAAGAAAAACAACACCACATTCTTAACAGACATTCTTTTCCTATATACACTTGAACATGTATTAAAGCAGTCTATTTCATTACATGCGAAGTGCATTAGGTGACCATAAACTATATGGCTCGTTTTATGATAAAAAGTACCGTCACCTTAGCATTTTTCTTCTATAACTCTGAAGATGTAACTTAAGTTATAAGACACATACTTAACCTAATAAAACAAAAAACAAAATGTTGGATAACCTCGGGTGGTTAATTTGACGCGAGACCTAATAGCTTGGGGTGGGGTATGGAGTGGAGCCATAGGTCGGAGTTATAGGGTACCAGCGAGTCCTATAACTTGCCAACACCGTGTGTTCTAAGGTATACTCTATTATTACCAATGAGTGAGTCATTACCTTAGTGATATAGCCCACTTTCTGAAAATATTTAGTTGAGCGGTTAATAATAAGTTGATTTGCTGACGTTACTCCCCAACTTTCGATTAATTGTTAATAAAACATTTGCTCATTGCATATGAGGCTATGTTCTTTGAGAAAGTGAGTCGACACCATGGCCAGAGTTAATTTTTTTGAGAGTGGGTTTAGGGTTCCACAAATATTTTCTGGCATCACAAAGAAGTTTTAAAAGCCATAAATGAAAAAGCACGCAAATTAAACATTGGTTGTTGTACATACCAAAATAATCACAATTGAATATTATATAAAGACCTTCTTGCAAGTTTTTCTCTAATAGCTTTGGTAAAAATGCAGCCATATCATACACGAATAGTAGTGTACATAATTATTATTATCTCATTCACAAAACACAAACAAAATTTTGATCTCTTAGAATTCTGGCACGTATCCGTCAAACAAAAAAATATGTAAGATTTTAGCCTACAAAATTCTTGCACCTGTTAACGAGACATAGTTAAAATGAAAAGAACAAAAGTTTTCTTATGCAATCATGCACGATAATATTATTACCTTTAGTATCAAATATGCGATTGAATTCTTCTTTAACATAATTCTTTTTATCTACGGCTCGCTTATTGAGTTGTTGATTCTTACTTACTCTTTGCGTGTTGTGAATATAAGTTATATGATTGTGCACATTTATAACCCCCAACTAGTAACCGACACATTTATGATTGGTCTTATAACATCCACCAGTATGTTGGTCTTGTAACTCCTATATTGTACTTAATACCATTGATATGATTGTGCACATTTATAACCCCTAACTAGTAACCGACACATTTATGATTGGTCTTATAACATCCACCAGTATGATTGGTCTTGTAACTCCTATATTGTACTTAATACCATTGATATTGATATCCCTATAAATAGAGCACATAATGTAATGTGAGACACACAAATAATAAGTTCCATCTTCTTCTTTCATACTCTTGTTTATTGTTCTTATTGTGCTACTAGGCCCGTTGTTTTACAACACGTTATGAGCACGCTCTAAATATGATTTAAAGTTGTTGATTTTTTTTTTAAAACGGCGAGTTAGTAGTTAGTGATTCGAGGCTACATTGACATCTAATTGGGCAGTCTGCATGCCTCGAACCTCGCTTTAGGGGATTTTTACTCCACTCCCGCTTCTATTTATTTCCGCTCCTGAAGGTTCATGGTGAGACTCGAACCTGAGACTTGGGACGATATACAATAGCAATGATGACTCATCTCTTGCTTTTTCCGATTCCTTTATTCAAGTATGCTTGAATGTTCATATATTTGATCATAATAAGAATATTTGGAATTGCATTTTTTTTTAAGTTTAAATTTGATCTATTATTATACTTATATGTTGCTTCTATCTATGACATATCAATGTATTGTTTATATTTATGTCTGAAATATTATTAGTTTGAGAAATAAAGTATTCATATCAATATACTCATTGTTAAATTTCAAATGAACATGAGTCACTTGCATAAAAAGAAATCTTGTCAATTGACATAAGTTGAAAAATAAATAAATCTTGTCAAACGTTTTGTTTTAACCTTATGTCAAAAATCTTGATGCTAGACTAATGGATTATAAACATAGAATAAACTTGACTAGTGATTTTCATTTATTCGATTGTTGATTATAAACATAGAATAAACTTAGCCGCTATATGCGTGTCCCTGTTTGCTTTGCCTCCATTTATTGATAGCGACTAAGTTCTTTCTCAACAAACGAGGAAGAAACATTCTTGATTGTTTTGGAGAATTTGGAGCTTTGACATCTTAATAATTGCTTTGTGGGAATTCTTTCAGGTTTAATGAACATCTATAAGCAGGGACCTTTTTAGGTGTACTATATTCAAAATGCCATTTCTTTGCAATCACAACCAGCATTTTGCGTTAATATTAGTAACATAACATAATCTTTACAAACACTATCATACTATACAGTAAACAACTTACAGCTTCTCGGATCGGTTTAGATACATGAAAAGGCCTCTTTAGATCATCATGATCCACTCGAAACAATATCTTAATCTGTACAAGATTTAAGGAAATAAAATCAGCAAAATCCCACAAAGATATTGCTATTCATTTATCGTGTGATTGGTTTATTGCTATTCATTTATCGTGTCTTTGTGTGATTTTGCTGATTTTATTTCCTTAAATCATGAACAGATTAAGATATTGTGTGGAGTGGATCATGATGATCTAAAGAGGCTTTTTCATGTATCTAAACCGATCCGAGAAGCTGTAAGTTGTTTACTGTATAGTATGATAGTGTTTGTAAAGATTATGTTATGCTACTAATATTAACGCAAAATGCAGGTTGTGATTGCAAAGAAATGGCATTTTGAATATAGTACACCAAAAAAAGGTCCTGCTTTTAGATGTTCATTAAACCAGGAAGAATTCCCACAAAGCAATTATGAAGATGTCGAAGCTCCAAATGCTCCAAAACAATCAAGAATGTTTCATCCTCGTTTGTCGAGGAAAAACTTAGCCGCTATATGCGTTTCCCTGTTTGCTATGCCTCCATTGGAAAATAATCAATAAGGAAGCACAATTAATTGTTTATGTGCCATGATTATTGCATTTTCATTTGTTACATGTCAAGTTGTTGATGATGTTTTTATTATCATTGTTGTTATTATTGTATTTTAATATCAAATCGTGACCGAGTAGCAATATGGCTGAAGAAAAGTAACATACAAGTATGACCGAAATTGCGACTGAAGTGGCGACTTCTACTGAGAATAACGATGTGTATAGCGACTTAATTAGCGGCATTTTATAGAAATAGCAACATAAATTGCGACTTATAATAATAAAGTCGCTATTCATTAGCTGCATATATTAAAACGCCGCTATAGTTGTCGCAAATTTTAGCGTCGAGGTAGACCAAGTCGCAAACATTTGCGACTCATATATAGCGACCTACCACCTCATGTCGCTAGATACGTCGCTGGCATCATATACGTCGCTAAATATGTCGCTACAAATGTCGCTAAAAGGCATTTTTCTTGTAGCGAATCAAATTGTAAAACACCAATATAGACCGACCACAAGAGATGGTAAGAACAATGCTTTCCACCGCGTAACTACATAAAGATACAAACGATTCCAAACCTATAACTAATTATAAACAAACTTGCTGGAGTCAAAATATGAGATATATTGTCACCATATATGGCTTTCCACCACGTAGCTCCTAAAACACCACATTTGTACATAACAAGAAGTCAAAATATGAGATATATTGTCACCATATATATCTCTTTACTACTCAGTCATAAGCTAAAGATTCAGAAACATTCTAATATAAGCAGTTAGACAAATTGTGACAATAGTGCATAGAATAAAGTCTTACCTTTAGATGAAAAGTTCAAGCATGATTGTTGAGACTTGAGGGTGTACCTGAGTATAAAGTCAAGTCAGTAAGCAAAAAATTATCGAAACTAGTTTTAGAAGAGTCAAATAAAGGATCATTATTAGGAGAGTTATTCTAGTGGGGCTTGAATCAACACTAGATAAAAAAAAAGTTCCCCCAAATCCATAAAAGACATATTCAACAAAAGATAGCAAGTCTAATCTTCAAGTAAGTTTAGCATAAAAGACCTAAGACTATCAAATAGACCACAACATCAGAAAGTTGAAACACAAGCAAAGGAACAAGTATGGTACGTACAAGTAGAAGTTTAGCAACCTTACTTGAACATGGGTTAATTTGACGTGTTCCTTAATTAGCATAGAAACTCTATTCATTGGCTCTTTCATGCAACATAATTGCCAAAATTAGTATAATGTATTAATGCACAACACATTATTACAAAGATTCAAATTAATATCTACCACACAAGTGAATATGAAATTCTTAAAGTACCTGATAACTAATGTATAAGTGAAATAAAATCCATATCAGTATGTTGTGTAACGTCCAATGTGAACACTTCTATAAGTACTTGATAACAACTCATGTTCATGACCTTAGTCAAATACATAACAAAGTAACAACATATAATTTCAGTAGTTGGCATATGATGAACCCTAAGTAAAACCTAGCCGATGATTAACTAGTTATCACCCCATAGGAGGTCAGCTTGATGATTTATTTCATGTTATGGAAGAACCAAACGAAACTCTCGTTAGGAAAGTCAAGCAACTTAGACGAGAGCAAGGCATTGTAGACGTCACCACTGAACTACTGGAAGCATCACATGGACGGGACGCGATCTGGATCACCATCGAACACCCGATCGAGATTTCGCGTTTTAGACCAACCAGGAAGACCGACGACCTGGAAACATTAGATAATCGAAAATGTCTCCCCGATGACACATTCGCCACCCCCTCTGGAAGATATCCCAACCATCGATTAGACCAAACCATGTTAGGAAAACCAGTAGAAACCCTTTAACGAGAAGCCAAGAAAAGGAAAAGAAACTGCATGTCATGCTAAACGCCCTTACCTCTTCCTCCTACACCACACCATCTAATAATTCGGGTTGAATTTCGGGACGAATTTTTTTAAGGGGGTAAGACTGTGATAACCGGTGATTTTCCTAAGTTATAGTATTCTATAATACTGTGACTTTATATTTTCATATTACTATCTCATTAAATTTCTATAGCGCAACTCAGAATTTGACTTTTGTTGACTTTTACTCTTCGCAAAACAGTTACGGTGTAACCGGCTGTCAATCAACAATTTTCAACAATAATAAATCATTTTTATTTCAAATTAACACTTTCTAAACATTTACGTTTTGTATTGATCATTTATTGGATAATTTACTTGCTTTCATAAAACAAATAAAATACTAAAAGAATCTTCCCTCACCTTTTATATTAACTTATCATGCATTATTAACCTATCTTATCGTTCCTTTAAAAAAACGATTAATCCTCGGGTCTTACATATACTACAGTACAACGGTTAAATGCACTGCTAACGAGATGTAAAACATTGGTAGTGCAACCCGTCTGCATCACCCACCATGTCACACCCCGAGAATTTCAGTTCAATATTTTAAACCTTTCCGATTATTATTTTTGACTTTTATATGTTACGTTTGAATTTGGCGGTTTACCGGGAAGTAAACCCGCGTAAATCTGAAAAACATCATCGAAAGCATTCCGACTTTGGATAATTATTAGTTTAGATATTATATGAGTTATTTTATCTCTTCTAAATGTTTCGTAGTTTGCGATCAGTCCCGATATTTATTTTTACGCTTTAACATTTAAATTGCATTTTTCGCGTTTTTGACCTAACGGAACCCCGAAAACTTGAAATCTTTTCATGTAAACTTTAGTTAGCATCCATCTCATGATTATAAGTCTAAAATTTTCGTTCATATCCCCCCCTATGTATATGGATGCCCAAAACTCAACCAAATGCAACAAAAGTCTTGAAATTAAATCCAAGAGCATCTTTTATAAAACTAGTGCATGCGTAGGTGAAAGTGACTTATGAGGAGGCCATTCTCATGCACACCTCCTTAAGCAAGACTAGATCATGTGTTAATTACACATTCTTACACACTTTGAACCCATTTGACCAACTCAAGACCAACTTATGCATCTAATAATGACCCAAGACTCAAAAAAAATTTGAACCATGGTCCTTGTGGTTGGTTTCGGCCGAGCAAGCAAATACACACCCTTTTGGTGTGTGTTGGTCACATATATACTATTACACACACCTATTAAACCTAATTTTCACCTATAAATACCACACATTCTCTAACTTAGGGTTTCATTCTCATTCATAGCCTCAAAATCACACATCTCATCTCTCCCTCTTCCTCACAGCACACCCACAACACCAAAAACAATCCATAACTTTTGATTTCCTTCAAGATCCAAGTATTCTAGGTTGATTCTTCTTCATACCTATGGTGATTTCAAGTGTTGTTTCTTTGATTTCAAGGTTTTTCTTCAAGATCAAAACTAGGGTTTCAAGAAATATTGTTGGGTTTTCAAGATCTAGTGTTTATTAGTTTAGATCTTGTGATTTCTCATCTTGCTCTTCTTCTTGTAAGCTCACTTTGAAACTTATACTTTTATTTTTACTTCCATTCTATATTTTTTATGTTCTTGCAATAGATCTATGAATCCTATGGTGTTTGTGGAAATTTTTCAAAAGAAATGAAATGGGTTTGTTAAACAAGGAAACTTTTATGAATCTTTTATGTAAATATAATGATTTGGGTTTAAGTGAAGTGATTAGTGTGTTGACATAGTGATGTGGATGAGATTAGGTTAGTTTTAGGTGTGGTTTAGTTGTGGATTAGTTGTGAATGGAGATTAAACTAGATTAGGCACTATTGTGAAGTTTGGGTAGATTTTGGTTGCGTTCTTGGCAAAAAGTGCTTGCTGATCCGAAATGGTTTTGAGGTTTTGGTCGACCTAAAAATGTCATCATTAGGCGTAAAGGTAGTATTTAGAAAGCTCATTTCGAGTAGATAGGTTTTCATATATCACACTCTAAAAACGGACTTAAAACCACCAAGATATAGCGAAATGAAACTAGAAATATTTTTCGGCGAAACCGGATGAATAGTGTCTGATGTGAATAGTAAAACGAGTTTTCGGACACTTTCGGACATTTTTGGACTTTCTAAACATTTGCGAAACATATGGTAATACATAATTATTGAATGGTATTGTTTAACGACGCTGTTAACATAATTTAGGAAAAGCGTTAAAGTTACTAAAAATAGTAAGTATTGGTAGAATCTACGGAACGGACATAGTAGTTGAGCGATTAAGGTTAGTTAGTGCGTTTTGAATTATGGAAACTAAACAAATATATGAGACGACATTAACGTCCCGAAACTAAAAATTTACCAAAAATAGAAAGTTTCTAAAAATGGTAATTTTCGGATCAACGTCCAAACTTAACGAAAATTTTTATAATTTTATTTAATTATACCTTATTAAATAAGCTAAAGCACAAACACACATGGATGTCTTTTTCTCTTGTAAACATATCGTACGAGTTTCGTGTATCTTTTGTTTCCTAAGACGCGTCGTTTATTTAGGTTGCGTATATGATACTTCGGCTTTATTACTTCTTAGTTGATTACCGATTCACCACTTGCTTAAGGTAAGTTCATAGCCCTATGTTTTACTACTTTTGCTCTACTATTTTGGGGTGAGAAACATTTTTTGTTTTTAAACTATGGACACAGTTACTTTACGTTTCCTTTTCCTGATTACGTGTTGCCTAAGTAGCGAATAGACCACTAATGCCTGAATTATCATGAACCGTTAATTTCTTGACCGACTGGCTGGTTAAGTAAGCGCGAGTGTTATAACTAGATCTATTGGGACTAATTATCCCTATCCGGGTGAGTAAGCGCTCACTACCCACAGGGCTCCCGATAAACGAATAGATACCATGTCGGATTTCAATAGGTGATCGTGGTCGGATACCTTTAGGGCGAATAATTCTATTTGGCATATAATATGCTTCATTTAATTGAGTTTCGGTGTCATGAGCTTAGCGCAACATTAAATACATTCTTTTATGTGAAGTTGTATCTGTTATAACTGCCACGTACGTACTGTGAACTTGTGGTCCACCTTTATACTAAACTTAAACCTATAAATTCACTCAACTTTATGTTGACCGTTTTAGCATATTTTCTCAGGTGCTTAGCTGTGGATATCTTTGCTTGCTATATGGTGTTGCCATGCATTGGACCGGTTTTCAAGAATTGCTATTATCTATGATTAACATCGTTGTCTATTTCTAAAACTTTTAATCGCTTCCGTTTATTATCTTGAACTTATGTAAAACTTTATCTATTTTAAATTAATGCAACGATGTTGGATTTTCAAACGTACCCTTAGAGGTCGTTCTTTATATCTTGTGTGATGTATATTATGACACGTGTTTTCCGTCCAGGCCCCGTTTGGGGGTGTGACAGATTGGTATCCAGAGACAAGGTAATAGAGAACCAGGTAGTTATACTTGGTCTGGTCTATAACCAGTATGTGATCCTATGTGCCTTTATATGTGCTTACGTGTTGTCTATCCTTGCTATATAGATATTATAATATATATATATATATATATACCTGAGACTATTATATATTGTCATATTTACCTTGCCATTCATTTCATTATTTTATGCCTTGCATGGGTTCATATAAAGGAGATTTATATAAACTTTTGCTTGTGCAGATCATGGCAGCTCCAGTTATTGCTATTTCTTCTGATTTTTTCGATGAGAGTGTGGGATCACCGCCCTCTCGGGTTATTCTTTTTGGTGATATTCCTACTGTTATTCCTTCGACTTCTGTGGTTGCTCCAGAGACTTCTACTACTGCCCCTGTTATTTCATCTGCTGCTCCTGTAGTTGAGACGACTATTGTCACTTCACCCACTGGATTGTATGGCTTGGTTCCTTATTCGGACTCCGATTCTGATTCACCTGATGAGATGGATTCTCCAGAGTACATTACCCCGTTACCAGTTATTTCACCATTCTTATGTACTGATTCTTCTGAGGCTTCCGATTCTACTGATGGACCACCATCACAGGATCCTTATGTTGCTACCGTTTCTCGTTGGAGGAGCAGGGTAACAACACGTTCATCATCACCATCTGATTTCCCTATTGCTCCTATTACTGCCCCGCCCGGGACTCGTCGACGAGCAGCTATTTTGATCTGACCCGGGGAGGGTATTCCTCTAGGTCGACTTTACCATACCTATCCTAACGGGCCACGAAGGGTTATGACTACGAGGAAGAGGGTTAGACCATTACCAGCTCGCAAAATCACACGGAGACATGTATCACCACATTCTTCAGGTCACCATTCCCCTTTTGCTAGTTCATCTTCGGATCATTCGCCAATTCATTCTTCAGGTTTTGATACACCAAATCAGGCTCACAGATTCGCACGGAGACGTGTACCCAGACTGGTTTGCCCCCCAGTGAGTACACCTCGTTATAGTGAGGCATTTCACCATTAGAGAGTTGCTCCATTGTCTACTGTTTATCCATCGACTACTTTTAGTCTCCATTCGGAGATTCTTCATCCGAGAGATCATTACATTTATCTTCTCATTCTGCTAGACCATCTCGAAAGAGATCTAGGTCACCTATTGATTATGTACCATCATCTTTACCGGTTATGGGCTCATTAGCTCCTACTCGTGCTGATCTTTTACCATCTCGCAAGAGGTTTAGAGATTCATACTCATCAAAGGCCAGCATGGAGGAGGATATTGAGGTTGGTACTGTAGAGGCTGGGGTTGGTTTAGAGTTGGTTGTTGGTGGTGAGATTGTTATTAGAGATAGAGATGGGATTGACCCTAGGGATGATAGGGATGATGCAGAGGAGTATGACACAGACACTAGTGCTGGAGGCACGATTAAGGTAGGTATTGACCCGATGTCGGCACCATTAGTTGTTGAGGAGAGTGAGGAGCCTGCTGGAGGGGATTCTTCTAGTTCCTCTGGTACTAGAGATGGCAGTATTAGGTCATTTGAGGATATGCAGATTGAATTGGGTGATGATGTACATGATTTTTATCACCACATGTCTTAGATTCGTATAGACAGAGTTGTTAGTAATGACGCTACTCAGAGACAGCTAGAGGATGGTCAGGAGTTAGCTAGTACCCAGAGACTTAGGATGGTTGAGAGGATCAAGAGTTTGAGTTTGGAGAACCTCAAGGTTCAGGCGTTGCTGAGTATTGAGAGAGACCGCATAGACAGCCTGCGTCTCCACATGTCTCATTTACAGAAGGAGTTTTGACAGATTCGTAGGGAGCGTGATGAGGTCAGGAGGAGACTCAGGAGGTTGGAGTCATTTGCATAGAGGCGTTTTGGATTTCGCCCGTAGTATGTCAGTGTGGACTGTGTAGGACATTAGACTTATGATAGGTCTAGATGTTAGTGGTAGTGATGTTGTAAATCAAGTACCTTATTTTGGGTTGATGTATCGAATCCTATTATGATCTATATGAAATCGTATTTTGGTCATTTTATCATTGTATTCATATTTGATATGATATTATCATTTATTTTGTTTTGGCTAAACGTGTTATTATACTCTACTACCTAGCGTGTATTTAATTATCGTTAGTTAATAACCGTGCATTCGTTTCAAATATCATCAAGTGTTGTGTCTTGTGATGTAGGACAATGACTATCACTCGCTCAGGTATGACCCTAGAGGCAATTAAAGAGCTCGTTACCCGACGAGTAGAAGAAGCGTTGGCCGCTTATGAAGCAACCCGTGCTGCCAATGCTCTTGAGGCTGAAAACCAGAGCCAAAACGGCAGTGACAACGATAATGGGCATGGTGGAAATGGAAATGGTGGAAATGGAACTGGTGGAAATGGAAATGGTGGGAATGGAAATCCAAATGAGGATGGAAGAGGTGCTAAGCCGGTTGCTCGTGAATGCACTTACCAAGATTTCATGAAATGTCAACCACTGAGTTTCAAAGGAACCGAAGGTGTGGTTGGTTTGATAAGATGGTGTGAAAAGATGGAGACTGTGTTTCACATCAGGAGAGATACCAGGTGAAGTATGCTACCTGCACTTTACTTGACAGTGCATTAACTTGGTGGAACTCTTACAAGAGGACCATTGGAACCGATGCTGCATACGCTTTGTCATGGAAAGAGCTGTTGAAGCTGATGACTGAAGTGTACTGTCCGAGAAATGAGTTCCAAAAGATGGAAACCGAGTTGTGGAATTTGTCGGTGAAGAACAATGACATGGCTACTTACACTTAAAGGTTCCAAGAACTTACCATGATGTATACCAAAATGGTCCCCGAGGAGGAGGATCGGGTGGAAAAATTCATTGGAGGTCTTCCCGATAATATCCAAGGAAATGTGATTGCTGCAGAACCCACAAGACTACAAGATGCTGTTCGGATTGCCAACCACCTGATGGATAAGAAGTTGAAGAGCTATGCTATAAGAAACGCAGAAAACAAGAGAAGGTTGGAAGTCAACCAGAAGGACAACCGTGGGCAGCAACCACCGTTTAAAAGACAGAATGTTGGAGGCCAAAATGTGGCAAGGGCCTATACGGCTGGCAACAATGAGCGGAGACCATATAATGGACTGTTTCCACTCTGCAACAAATGTAAGCTTTATCATGAAGGGCCATGCACAGTGAGATGTGGGAAGTGTAACAAGGTTGGGCATTTGACCCGGGATTGTAAGGTCACAATCTCCACTACTTCTACTCAGAGGGGTCAAGTAGTGAATCAGATGGTTGTAACTTGTTACGAGTGTGGAAGGCAAGGACACTACAGAAGTGATTGCCCAAAGCTGAAAGATCAGAAACGTGGAAACAAAACTGGAAACAAGGATGGGATTGGTGAAGCAAGAGGAAAAGCATATGTGCTAGGTGGAGGAGACGCTAACCCCGATTCAAATGTCGTCACGGGTACGTTCTTCTCAACAACCATTATGCTTCTGTATTATTTAATTTGGGTGCAGATCGAAGCTTCGTGTCGACTACTTTTAGTACTTTGCTTGATATAATCCCCGATACTTTAGACCTTAGCTATGCTGTCGAATTAGCCGACAGGAGAATCTCTGAAAATAATACCATACTTAGAGGCTATACGTTAGTATTGCTAGGTCACCCATTCAATATTGACCTCATGCCTGTTGAACTTGGAAGCTTTGACGTCATCATTGGCATGGATTGGTTATCGAATCATCATGCGGTGATCGTTTGTGATGAAAAGACTGTGTGAATTCCTTTCGGAGATGAAGTTTTGATAGTCCAAGGTGATAGGAGCGAGAAAGGAAAGAAGTCGAGGTTGAGCATTATATCGTGCACTAAGACTCAGAAATATATTAAGAAAGGTTGCCCAATTTTTCTGGCACAAGTGACGAAGAAGGAAACGAGGGATGAGTCAGAGAAGAAGCGACTTGAGGATGTGCCTACTGTATGAGATTTTCTGGAGGTCTTTCTAGAGGACTTACCTGGATTACCGCCAACACGACAAGTTGAATTTCAAATCGACTTGGTCCCTGGTGCTGCACCTATGGCACACGCCCCATACAGATTAGCACCATCAGAACTGCAAGAATTGTCTACTCAACTACAAGAACTTTCTGACAAAGGATTTATAAGACCAAGTTCCTCACCCTAGAGAGCTCCAGTGTTGTTCGTCAAAAAGAAAGATGGATCTTTTTGGATGTGTATCGACTATTGCGAGTTAAACAAGCTGACTGTGAAAAATCAATACCCACTTCCGAGAATCGATGACTTATTTGATCAGTTGCAAGGATCAAGTGTCTACTCGAAGATCGACTTGAGGTCTGGTTATCACCAACTCAGAGTTCGTGATGAGGACATTCTAAAGACGGCGTTTAGGACTCGCTATGGCCATTACGAGTTCCAAGTAATGCCTTTTGGATTGACAAACGCACCGACAGTATTCATGGACCTGATGAATCGGGTGTGCAAACCATACTTAGATAAATTCGTGATCGTATTTATTGATGACATCTTGATCTACTCCAAGAGCGAAGGAGAGCATGCAAAACATCTTAGGTTAATTTTGGAGTTACTTAAGAAGGAAGAATTGTACGCCAAGTTTTCAAAGTGCGATTTTTGGCTGTCGAGGGTATAATTTCTTGGTCACGTAATTGATAGTGAGGGCATTCACGTGGACCCAGCTAAGGTTAAGGCAATCAAGGATTGGGCATCACCCAAGACTCCGACAAAGATTCATCAATTCCTAGGTCTTGCTGGCTACTACCGACGATTTATCGAAGGTTTCTTAAAGATTGCTAAACCTATGACGAAGTTGACTCAAAAGAATGTGAAGTTTGATTGGAGTGAAAAGGCAGAAGCGGCATTTCAATTGCTAAAGCAGAAGTTATGTAGTGCGCCGATCTTGGCTTTACCTGAAGGTAGTGAAAACTTCGTGGTTTACTGTGATGCATCTCGTAAAGGATTGGGCGTCATTTTGATGCAAAGGGAGAAGTTCACAGCCTACACGTCAAGCCAACTTTAGATTCACGAGAAGAATTACACTACACATGACATGGAGCTAGGAGTTGTAGTGTTTCCTCTCAAAATGTGGAGACATTATTTGTACGGCACAAAATGCGTTGTGTTCACCGATCATAAGAGCTTACAGCATATACTCGATCAAAAGGAGTTGAACATGAGACAACGTAGATGGTTGGAATTGTTGAGCGACTACGACTATAAAATTTATTATCATCCGGGAAAAGCTAATGTAGTGGCGGATGCACTAAGCATGAAGGAGATGATTAAACTGCTACGTGTTCGAGCTTTGATAATGACTATACATAACAACCTACCTTAGCAGATTCGTAAGGCCCAAACTGAGGCAATAAAAAGAGAAAATGTGGAAGCCAAAAACCTGGGGAGGTTGCAAAAGAAAATCTTTGAAACTCGTCCTGATGAAACCCAATGATTCAAAGAGCGTGTTTGGTTACCGTTATATTAAGGACTAAGGGATTTAGTTATGCATGAGTCGCATAAATCGAAGTATTCTATCCATCTTGGATCCGACAAGATGTACCTAGACCTGAAAAAGATGTATTGGTGGCCGAATATGAAGGCTGAGATTGCCACCTACGTGAGTAAATGTTTGACCTGTGCAAAAGTCAAGGCCGAATGCCAAAAACCTTCCGGTTTGTTGGTTCAACCTGTGATCCCAGTATGGAAGTGGGAAAACATTACTATGGATTTCGTTACTAAGTTACCAAAGACGTCAACTGGTCAAGATACAATTTGGGTAATTGTTGACCGACTCATAAAGTTTGCTCATTTCTTACCAATGAAGGAAACCGAATATATGGAAAAGTTGACGAGACAATACTTGAAGGAAGTAGTCTCAAGACATGGTGTGCCAGTTTCGATCATTTCTGATAGAGACAGTAAATTTACATCTCACTTCTGGCAATTACTAAACAAAGCTCTAGGTACTCAATTGGATATGAGTATGGCTTATCACCCGCAGGCGGATGATCAAAGTGAAAGAATAATCCAAACCTTGGAGGACATGTTGCGTGCTTGTGTGATTGATTTTAGGAAAGGTTGGGATAGACACCTACCTTTGGTGGAATTTTCCTACAACAACAGTTATCACACTAGTATCAAAGCTGCACCGTTTGAAGCGTTGTACGGTCGTAAGTGTCGATCACCTATTTGTTGGGCTAAGGTTGGAGATGCTCAGCTCACTGGCCCAGAAATTGTCCATGAAACCACTGAGAAAATCATTCAGATCAAGAAGCATATACAAGCTGCACGAGATAGACAAAAGAGCTATGCTGATAAGAGACGTAAGCCATTAGAGTTTCAAGCTGGGGATAAGGTTATGTTGAAAGTGTCGCCCTGGAAAGAGTGATACATTTCGACAAACGGGGAAAGATGAACCCTCGTTATATTAGACCTTTTAAGATTCTTTCCAAAGTTGGAACGGTTGCATATCTACTTGAGTTACCAGATCAACTAAGCCATGTTCATAGTACTTTTCATGTTTCTAATCTGAAGAAGTGTCTCGTAGACGAACCCCTAGCTATTCCGTTGGATGAAATCCAGATTGATGACAAGCTTAATTTCATCGAGGAGCCAGTTGAAATTATGGACCGAGAAGTTAAACAGCTAAAGCAAAGCCGCATTCCAATTGTGAAGGTTTGTTGGAATTCAAAACGAGGTCCTGAATTTACGTGCGAGCGCGAGGACCAAATGAAGAAGAAATATCCGCATCTTTTCGTTAACCCATCGTCCGCGTCTTAAGCTTTGAGGACAAAGCTTCTTTAATGGGGGAAGAATGTCACACCCTAAGAATTTCATGTCAATATTTTAAACCTTTCCGATCATTATTTTTGACTTTTATACGTTACGTTTGAATTTGGCGGTTTACCGGGAAGTAAACCCGCGTAAATCTGAAAAATGTCATCGGACGCATTCCGACTATGGATAATTATTAGTTTAGATATTATATGAGTTATTTTATCTCTTCTAAGTGTTTCGTAGTTTGCGATCACTCCTGATATTTATTTTTACGCTTTAACGTTTAAATTGCGTTTTTCGCGTTTTTGACCTAACGGAACCCCGAAAACTCGAAATCTTTTCGTGTAAACTTTAGTTACCATCCATCTCATGATCATAAGTCCAAAATTTTCGTTCATATCCCTCCCCCTATGTATATGGACGCCCAAAACTCAACCAAATGCACCATAAGTCTTGAATTTAAATCCAAGAGCATCTTTTATAAAACTAGTGCATGTGTAGGTGAAAGTGACTTATGAGGAGGTCATTCTCATGCACACCTCCTTAAGAAAGAATAGATCATGTGTTACTTACACATTCTTACACACTTTGACCTTATTTGACCAACTCAATACCAACTTATGCATCTAATAATGAACCAAAACTCAAGCAAATTTAAACCATGGTCCTTGTGGTTGGTTTCGGCCGAGCAAGCAAACACACACCCTTTTGGTGTGTGTTGGTCACATGTATACTAATACACACACCTCTTAAACCTAATGTTCACCTATAAATACCACACATTCTCTAACTTAGGGTTTCATTCTCATTCATAGCCTCAAAATCACACATCTCATCTCTCTTTCTCTCCCTCTTGCTCACGACACACCCACAACACCAAAAACAATCCATAATTTTTTATTTCCTTCAATATCCAAGTATTCTAGGTTGATTCTTGTTCATACATAGGGTGATTTCAAGTGTTGGTTCTTTGATTTCAACGTTTTTCTTCAAGATCAAAACTAGGGTTTTAAGAAATATTGTTGGGTTTTCAAGATCTAGTGTTTATTAGTTTAGATCTTGTGATTTCTCATCTTACTCTTCATCTTGTAAGCTCACTTTGAAACTTATACTTTCATTTTTACTTCCATTCTATATTTTCTTATGTTCTTGCAATAGATCTATGAATCCTATGGTGTTTGTGTAAATTTTTCAAAAGAAATGAAATGGGTTTGTTAAACAAGGAAACTTTTATGAATCTTTTATGTAAATATTGTGATTTGGGTTTAAGTGAAGTGATTAGTGTGTTGACATAGTGATGTGGATGAGATTAGGTTAGTTTTAGGTGTGGTTTTGTTGTGGATTAGTTGTGAATGGAGATTAAACTAGATTAGGCACTATTGTGAAATTTGGGTGGATTTTGGTTGCGTTCTTGGCAAAAAGTGCTTGCTAATCTGAAATGGTTTTGAGGTTTTGGTCGACCTAAAAATGTCGTCATTAGGCGTAAAGGAAGTCTTTAGAAAGCTCATTTCGAGTAGAATAGTTTTAAATATATCCACTCTAAAACGAGACTTTACAAACGACCAAGATATAGCGAAATGAAACTAGAAACATTTTTCGGCGAAACCGGATGAATAGTGACTCATGTGAATAGTAAAACGAGTTTTCGGACACTTTCAGACATTTTTGAACTTTCTAAACATTTGCGAAACATATGGTAACACATAAATATTGAATGGTATTGTTTAACGACGCCGTTAACATAATTTAGGAAAAGCGTTAAAGTTACTAAAAATAGTAAGTATTGGTAGAATCTAGCGGAACGGACATAGTAGTTGAGCGATTAAGGTTAGTTAGTGCGTTTTGAATTATGGAAACTAAACAAATATAGGGGACGATATTAACGTCCCGAAACTAAAAATTTACCAAAAATTGAAAGTTTCAAAAATGGCAGTTTTCAGATCAACGTCGAAACTTAACGAAAAATTTTATAATTTTATTTAATTATACCTTATTAAATAAGCTAAAGCGCAAACACACATGGATGTATTTTTCTCTTGTAAACATATCGTACGAGTTTCGTGTATCTTTCGTTTCCTAAGACGCGTCGTTTCGTTTATTTAGGTCGCGTGTAGGATACTTTGGCTTTATTACTTCTTCGTTGATTACCGATTCACCACTTGCTTAAGGTGAGTTCATAGCCCCACATTTTACTACTTTTGCTTTACTATTTTGGGGTGAGAAACATTGCTTGTTTTTAAACTATGGACACAGTTACTTTACGTTTCCTTTTCCTGATTACGTGTTGCCTAAGTAGCGAATAGACCACTAATGCCCGAATTATCATGAACCGTTAATTTCTTAACCGACTGGCTGGTTAAGTAAGCGCGAGTGTTATAAATAGATCTATTGGGACTAATTATCCCTATCCGGGTGAGTAAGCGCTCACTACCCATGGGTCTCCCGATAAACGGATATATACCATGTCGGATTTCAATAGGTGATCTTGGTCAGATACCTTTAGGGCGAATAATTCTATTTGGCATATAATATGCTTTATTTAATTGAGCTTCGGTGTTATGAGCTTAGCATAACAGTAAATACATTCTTTTATGTGAAGTTGTATCTGTTATAACTGTCACGTGCGTACTGTGAACTTGTGGTCCACCTTTATACTAAACTTAAACCTATGAATTCACTCAACATTATGTTGACCGTTTTAGCATGTTTTCTGAGGTGCTTAGCTGTGGTTGTCTTTGCTTGCTATATGGTGTTACCATGCATTGGACCGGATTTCAAGAATTACTATTATCTATGATTAACATCATTATCTATTTCTAAAACTTTTAATCACTTTCGCTTATTATCTTGAACATATGTAAAACTTTATCTATTTTAAATTAATGCAACGATGTTGAATTTTCAAACGTACCCTTAGAGGTCGTTCTTTGTATCTTGTGTGATGTATATTATGACGTCACACCCCCGGATACTTGTGTTCCGTCCAGGCCCCGTTTGGGGGTGTGACACACCACCACCAATTGTAATACAAGAATCCCTAAGACTTGACACCGAGGTCGTCACCCAAAGAGATTACTCAACCTAAGAAATACAACAAGCAACTTAAGAAATAAGAACCTGATAAAGACAGAAGTGATATTACACTATGTTAGATTTTATAGTTGTGCTATATAATGTACTTTTTAGTTTAGTTTAGCCATTGAACCTTAATTTGGACAAGTCATATAAACAAAAGAGATTTAGAAGCTAGCTGATCCACAAGTTCCAATCGGACCTTCTCCAGATGTAGTGGTAGACGTTAAAAGTAACTTAATACACCTCATGCTTATTAAAATGACTTAGTAACTTAGTAATATAAGCTTGGATGCAACTGAAACAATTCAATTCTAATAATACATTATTTTTATAGATAGAGTTAGCATGATTATATCTCTTAACCCATAAGTAAATTTCATGTATAAATAGAATAACACAATTTCATATCTTTCATTTAACTCTCAAGTACAAACAGTAAAAAAATACAGCAATTGAGAATTTGTGAATCATTGTGAGTTATTTTAATATCGTGTTTTTATTTAGTGTTGGTGATTTTAGTGTCATCGACGGCCATTTAGGTAATGATGATTTACTAGAAACTGATGAGATTTCATATCCGGCTTGGATACGAGTTAGGGAAGTGTGGAGTACACACTCGTTGAGCTAATATGAACTCGACCATGACAGAAAAGCGAGGGTCAAGGGGCAGAGTCTTTTAATGCTGCTATAGTTGGTACTGCTAGTTAGTACTGCTAGCGAGTACTGCTCAGCTATAGTTAGTACTGCTAGTAAGTACTGCTCAACTATACTTAGTGCTGCTAGTTAGTACTGCTAGTGAGTACTGCTCAGCTATAGTTAGTACTGCTAGTACTAAGTTACTACTGCTAAGTAGTTAGTGCTTCTAGTACTAAGTTACTACTGCTAAGTAGTTAGTACTGCTAGTGCATTGTTACTACTGCTAGTGTATTAGTTAATGTTGTTAGTACATAGTTAGTGCTTCTCAAGGTTAAGGCTGTTGAGCTTAAGTTAATGCTGCTGGAAGTTAAAACTACCCAACCAACATAATTGTTGGAGAAAAGTTATACAACTGTTGGATATTAACCACTTTTAACTGTCTCAAACTTCTTTTTTATAAATAGAAGTGATCTGGTCTAAGAATGATATACGAAAAATATACAATTCCTTCATCGTTCTTAATTTGTGATTCTTGTGCCTAGAACACAAATTACCTTTCTCTTTGTATTATCCCGATTGAGATTTCGTACAACCCAGGCATCTTATAGGGTCGAAATACTTAATACGGAAAGTGAACAAACACGATACAACAGAGATATCCAGGATTATCACTCTCACACCCTAAGGCTAACAAACGTATTAAGTATTTGGTTGTGATCCTGACTGGAAATACGGTGAAGGATATGACAACGAATTTTGGGAAACTTGATAAGTTTGAGGGGCATGACTTTAGGCGATGGCAGAAGAAGATGCATTTCTTGTTGACAACTTTGAAGGTGGTTTATGTGTTGACAACACCGATGCCGGACTTGGTGGAAGATGCAACAGTGGAAGCGATAAGAATAAGGGCTAAGTGGGAGAATGATGACTACATATGCAGGGGCCATATTTTGAATGGTATGTCTGATTCTCTTTTTAATGTATATACGAATGTTGAATCGGCTAAGGAGTTATGGGATTCACTTGAATCCAAGTACATGGCAGAGGATTCTTCTAGTAAGAAATTCCTTGTAGGTAATTTTAATAATTACAAAATGGTCGATTCTAGACCGGTCATGGAACAGTACAATGAACTCCTTAGGATCCTTGGACAATATACACAACATGGTTTGAAAATGGATGTATCCATTTCTGTTTCAAGTATAATTGATAAGTTGCCTCCTTCTTGGAAGGATTTCAAACATACTTTGAAACATGGTAAAGATGATTTGTCTTTGATCCAACTTGGTAGTCACTTGCATATAGAGGAATCTCTAAGGGCACAAGAAAGTGATAAGGGAAAGGGTAAAGAAGTTGGTGGACCCTCTGTTAATATGACAGAAGTGGGAAAGAACAAACATAACAAACAAAACAAAGGTAAAAAATGCTCCAATGAGAAGAAACCAAAGTTGAAATGTTGGAAGTGTGGTAAGACTTGTCACTTCAAAAGAGATTGCCGAAGTGGTAATAAGAAAAACGCAAATGCTGGTGGTTCGGGAAAGGGGTCTAAGACCATTCCTAAGACCAAGGTCAGAATTTAGTGCCTGTATGGAACAGATTTATTAAATATTCTGTTTCACTAATTTTTGAGGCATTTTATGTGCAAGTTGATGCAATTGCGTGGTGGATAGATTCTGGTGCTACAACTCATGTTTGTAAAGATCGTTGTTGGTTTAAAACATACGAACCGGTGGAAGACGGATCTGTACTTTACATGGGTGATGAAAATTTCGCTCTTGTTCATGGCAAAGGAAGCGTAGCATTAGAATTTAGTTTTGGAAAAACTGTTACTTTGTTTAATGTGTTGTATGTACCTAAACTTCCTAAGAACTTAGTTTCTGGTCCTGTGTTGAATAAGTGTGGATACAAACAGATTAATGAATCCGATAAGTATATCTTATCGAAGTGTGGTGTATTGGTAGGATTTGGTTATAAGAACAATGTATGTTTATGTTGAACTTGAATAAAGTTCTGGATGATTCGGACTCTGTATATATATGTCTTCTTCCTCTACTGTTGTTAATTCCTCATTATGGCATGCTCGTTTAGGACATGTGCACTATAAAAGAATGCTTGAAATGTCTAAAGATGATTTAATTCCTGCTATTGATGAAAATCCGGAAAAATGTACTACTTGTATGTTAACGAAAATCACTAGGCAACCATTTAAAAGTATAACAAGAAAATCTGTCATACTTGAGTTAATACATAGTGATTTGTGTGATTTTCATGCTACACCATCTTTGGGTAATAAAAAGTATGTCATAACTTTTATAGATGATGCCTCTAGGTTTTGCTATGTTTACTTGCTACATGCAAAGGGTAAAGCCCTAGATGAATTTAGAATTTATAAAACGGAAGTTGAATTGCAACAAAAAGACTTAGTTAAAACCTTACGCACAGATAGAGGTGGTGAATATTATGATCCTGTATTTTTCCAATCTGTAGGAATCATTCATGAAACTACAGCTCCTTATACACCACATCAAAATGGTGTGGCTGAAAGGAAATATAGAGCTCTTAAGGAAATGGTTAACTCCATGTTATCTTACTCGGGTTTGAGTGAGGGGTTCTGGGGAGAAGCCATGTTAACGGCTTGCTATTTGTTAAATAGGGTTCCTAATAAAAGGAACAAGACTACCCCGTATGAACTTTGGTATAAGAAACGACCCAACTTGTCATATTTGCGAGTTTGGGGTTGTAGGGCCGTAGTAAGGCTTACGGACCCGAAACGGAAAACTTTGGGTGAAAAAGGGATTGATTGCATCTTTGTTGGATATGCTGAGCATTCCAAGGCATATAGGTTTTATGTTATTGAACCTAATGACTCTGTTTCTATAAACTCAATTATAGAATCAAGAGATGCAATATTTGATGAGAACCGTTTCTCTTCAATACCTAGACCAAAGGACATTATACCAAATTTGGAAGAATCTCAAAGGGATGATCATTCTGATGATGTACCAAGTGAGACTCCTGAACCTCGTAGAGGTAAAAGAGCTAGGAAAGCTAAATCATATGGTTCTGATTTTCAGCTATATTTAGTTGAGGGATCGAGAGATCAAGTTGGATCACAATACTCATATTGCTATAGTTATGAGGAAGATCCGAGAACCTATAATGAAGCTATGCAATCTCGTGATGCTGCTTTCTGGAAAAAAGCAATTGACGATGAGATTGGTTCTATTATGGAAAATAATACATAGGTTTTATTTGATTTACCCCCCAGGTTGCAAACCTTTAGGTTGCAAATGGAAGATCAAAATGACGATGGAACAATTGACAAATTTAAAAAACTTTGATTGGTAATCCAATTGCTTTAGGGACACAAAAGAAGGGATTGATTACTTCGATCCTTATGACCAGTTGTCGTTATCACTACTATTAGATTGTGTTAGCTTTAGCAACTTTTCACATATAGTGATCCATCAAATGGATGTCAAAAACAAACATTCTTTGAAATGTGATTTGGATGAAGAAGTGTATATGAAGAACCGGGAAGTATTTGTTATGCAGGGGTGATGAGGCATAATGGTGTGTAAGCTGGTTAAGTCATTGTATGGGCTAAAAGAAGCACCTAAGCAGTGGCATCAAAAGTTTGATGAGGTTTTGTTGTCAAGTGGTTTTCACTTAAACTAATCTGACAAGTGTGTATATAGCAAATTTGATAGCTCCGGTAAAGGTGTTATAATTTGTTTATATGTTGATGACATGTTGATTTTTGGAACTGATCAAAATCAAGTTGATAAAACTAAGAAGTTTTTATCATCAAGGTTCTCAATGAAAGATATGGGAGAAGCAGACGTTATTCTTGGTATTAAGATAAAACGTGAAAATAAAGGGATTGTAATTACACAATCTCACTACATTAAGAAAATACTCAAGAAATTTAATCGTGAAGATTATTTTCCAGTGAGTACTCCCATGGATCCGGTAGAAAAGCTTAAGCCAAATACAGGTAAACCTGTAGATCAGCTTGAATACTCAAGAGCCATTGGTTGCTTGATGTATGCTATGACAAGTAATAGACCGGATATTGCATATGTTGTTGGTAGATTGAGTAGGTTTACTAATAATCCTAGTAGACATCATTGGAAAGCAATAACTAGAGTGTTTAAGTACTTGAGAGGTACTATGAATTATGGTTTATCATATATTGGATATCCTTCCGTGTTAGAAGCTTATTCAGATGCAAGCTGGATAAATCATGTTGAAGATTCATCTTCTACGAGTGGATGGGTGTTCCTGCTTGGAGGAGGTGCCATTTCTTGGGCTTCCAAGAAGCAAACATGCATCACTGGTTCTACTATGGAATCTGAGTTTGTAGCATTTGCTTTGTAAAGAAGCAGAATGGCTAAGAAACTTGATACATGAGATTCCAATATGGCCAAAACCGATAGCACCAATATCTATCTGGCGTGATAGTGCTCCCACAATGGCTAGGGCATATAGTCAGATATACAATGGGAAGTCTAGACACTTAGGTGTTAGACATAGTATGGTAAGGGAGCTAATCAGGAATGGTGTGATTTCTATTGAGTTTGTTCGGACGCAACATAATTTAGCTGACCACTTAACGAAGGGTCTAGCTAGGGACTTAGTGAATAAGTCAGTGATAGGGATGGGATTAAAGTCCATATAAATCTACTACCTATGAGATACCCAATTCCCTTATAATACAACGTTAGAAGCTGAATTCAATGTGGAAAGCTCATAGCTAGTGATTGGAACACTAATATTTATCTTCCCGAGGTATGTGTTCAGACCTGCAAGTGATGGTTAGGTTGAAGTTTACCTTCTTAATGGTTCTTTTGAAAAATTATAAATGTAGGTACAAGAACTAAAAGGACCACCTATGTGAACATGAAGTTTTGCCGCTTCAAGAAGCTTGGACTTGGCTTCCTATATGTTCATTAATGGATTGGGACACATGGCTTGTAAAGTGTCAAGTAAATGAACTTTAGAGTGTTGTAGAAACGAATGTGTATAGTATCTTCAGGTATTTAAATGGATTGACGGGTTCAATCGTTACGACACCCCGATTTTCAAATATTTGGAATGTGTATTATACTAAGATGAAAATTCAATCGCAAGACATTTTCATTTATGCATTTGTTTGTTTCGTTGTGTTTGTTTTAGCATAATTGCATATATCTTTATATATGTTTTAGTAAATCAAGGATTACACTAAAATGGGGGATTTGTTGGTGATTTTAGTGTCATCGACAGCCATTTAGGTAATGATGATTTACTAGAAACTGATGAGATTTCATATCCGGCTTGGATACGAGTTAGGGAAGTGTAGAGTACACACTTGTTGAGCTAATATGAACTCGACCATGATAGAAAAGCGGGGGTCAAGGGGCAGAGTCTCTTAATGCTGCTATAGTTGGTACTGCTAGTTAGTACTGCTAGTGAGTACTGCTCAGCTATAGTTAGTACTGCTAGTGAGTACTTGCTCAACTATAGTTAGTACTGCTAGTTAGTACTGCTAGTGAGTACTGCACCGCTATAGTTAGTACTGCTAGTACTAAGTTACTACTGCTAAGTTGTTAGTGCTGCTAGTACTAAGTTACTACTGCTAAGTAGTTAGTACTGCTAGTGCATTGTTACTACTGCTAGTGTATTAGTTAATGCTGCTAGTACATAGTTAGTGCTGCTCAAGGTTAAGGCTGTTGAGCTTATGATAATCCTGCTGGAAGTTAAAACTACCCAACCAACATAACTGTTGGAGAACAGTTATACAACTGTTGGATATTAACCACTTTTAAGTGTCTCAAACTTCTTTTTTATAAATAGAAGTGATCTGGTCTCAGAATGATATACGAAAAATATACAATTCCTTCATCGTTCTTGATTTGTGATTCTTGTGCCTAGAACACAAATTTCCTTTCTCTTTGTATTATCCCGATTGAGATTTCGTGCAATCGAGACATCTTATAGGGTCGAAATACTTAATACGGAAAGTGAACAAATACGATACAAAAGAGATATCCAGGATTATCACTCTCACACCCTAAGGCTAACATTTAGAACCGGGATATGCGTCACTATCGTGCTTATGTGCTAAATTTTGTATATATATATTATATATTATCACAAGTATCGGTTTTGAATATGATTTATGTTAAACTATATGTTAGTGTGTGCGATCCAGTTTTGGTAAAAGCATGGTCTCGACAGTGAGTGTGTGTTAGTAAACGGATTGAATATGGTTATCCGTCACATTATCGTACATGTCTTGCAGGTTAATATTAAATTGGTATTACAAATTAAAGATTGTGACTCGATTTAAGAATAGATAAAAAGTAAGACCGCGGCGCCAAGATATCAGAAGGTCATTAGGCTCTTTTTTGTTATGTCCTATTTTAGTTTGACGTACTCTATTTAATAAGAAAATGGTGTCATAAATTTGTAAAATCTGCAATTTCAACCAATTTGTAAGGCTGTCGTTATAAGTGTGTCGTGAGGGTGGTGTGAGACCCTCACTCACCAGGGAGCCAACTACGGGTGTGTTTGTCAGGTGTGAAAAAAGCCAAAAAAATCCCACAATGGTGAGCCGATTACGCACTCAATATCCGTGCAAGTTAATATTATTTATTTGATTTGTGAGTGTGTGTGTATATTTGTTTGTAGGCTTTGTACAGTTTTCCATAGATATAACCTTAGGTAACGGATTCCCGTCATCATCCACAAGTGTAATTTTTCCATCAATGATTTATCTTTCTATTTTACATATTCTTTCAACTATAGGAGTAGTACTAGTACAATATTAAAAAAATAATAACAAGTTCGACCACTTTCATTGAATTTCATACCACTTTTTTTACGATATCTACTAAAGTTTATAGTTGATTTATTTTATAATGATAATTGCACGGAGATGTAGCTTATTACTTGCCATATTTTATAGTCCTGTGAAGCCATCTATTTTAACATACTTTGAAATTTTATCTTTTTGATGCATCGTGTGACTAGTTGTGTGTATTATTTGACCGATTTACTTCTTCCCTAGTTAAACAAGAGTATGTAAATCGAAGGGTAAAAATAGTCAAATAGCACACAGAACTAGTCACACGATACACCAAAAATATAAAATTCAAAAATATGCTATCTATCTAGGAAAAACATATACGGCTTCACAGAACTATAAATTATGGAGTTAGGACTATATACATTAGTGTGCTAACATGCATAGGAGTTGGGATATGAAGCATAGGATAGATGGCTTGGTATTCACTTTTACTTTATAATAATAAGATGGCATGGGTTGGTATTCACTTTTACTTTACAACGAGTTAGTCAACCCGCGCTCCGCTGCGGGACGGTTGGTGAGCGTCGTCATTGTTGATGGTGATTGCCGTTGTCATTGTGATATTTCAGTTTTATTTGTAGTCTTTGACACTTTGTCGCGACAATGGTTTTCAACCCGGTCAAGATGCAATTGCAGCTTCAATATTTTGTGTCCAGAAGCAAAAACTAAAGCTTCCAAGTAATGGTGTTTCAGTGTTTTCATAATAAATCTATGGTACATATGTTTTCTCAAACTGAAGTTTCCAAATGATAAAAAACAATTAATTGTTGAAACTTTAATTATGGACTCATATTTTTAATCTCAGCCAACTCTATTGTAATCCTTCATCAAATTTCTGCCAATCCTAACATTTGCTCTATGTCTTTAGATACACATTGATGTCTTATCAGAAAACTCCGAATTTTGAATATATGCTTGAAATGCTAATCACTCTATAGGACCAACTCCGATGTTCTTACATATGTGAATCCGACATTTTGTTCTACATATTTAAGTATAACATATGCAGAAATTTTAATCGGTCTATATGTACAGACATCACGACTTATATGAGCCTTTTACGTAAATGAGTCATCAGAATCCAAATATAACTACCTGAGTATTCAATATGGATAGCATTGAAATGATAGCGTATGCTGAAAATAATGCTTTCACTCGAATTGACACCTTCCAAATCCAGCAGCTGCCTTCCATTTTCTACGGGTTTCTACATCATAAAAAACCAATAATCAACATATACTATAGCAAGAGTATCCAAAAAAATAACCTGGCCTTTTTTCCCCCATAATAACTAAATTCTAGTCTGACCCAACCATTTTCACCCATCACCCAAGCCACCAGGTTTACCATGTTTACGTATAATTAAAAGCTTCCAAGCACTTTTTGAATTTAGAGACTAAGAAAAGCACATGAGTGTGGAGTGAATTAGTAAACTGACGTGTACGAAGTCATATAAGTGATCACTTATACCCTGCTCTTTGTGACGGATGTCTTGTTTATCGGAGGTGTAACTAAATCCAGTCAAGTAATCCCAAAAACACCCACTTTCCTTCTCGAGCTGGATAAACTTTTCATCTAGTAAAGGACAAAAATACACATTCTTAGTCACTTCACAACATATATTGCAGTCACATAAATAGTAGTTTTGTAACAGTCACCTGAAGGACCACTATAAGCAATTTTTTTATCTTGTTTTGTTAATAAGTCACGCTCTTAATTCAGTTGCTCATGTTCATTAAAAGGCCATGGTTTATTAATTTGCAAATCACCCCGCATTTCGGAACAAACCTATGTTCTAGTAGAATTGTCGGGCATAAAGTGTTTTACCGTTAGGGTACACACCAAACGAACCAACCTCCGTAAATGCACCTACCGTTAGGGTACACACCAAACGGACCAACCTCCGTAAATGCACCCATGCCTAATGAAAAACATCCAGGCCATGTAATACAATTTAACACACATTGTGTTACTGATTTCCAATTATTAGAAATATATGGTGATGCGGGTTTTATAAGAATTTACCTTCATTAAACCATAAAATCAGTGTCTTCGTATAAGAATTAAAGGTCGCCTCAACAAAGTAGTAGAAGAGCGATCACCCTGATGATTCAGTAACGATTATGTTCCCGGCATACTATTTGAAGTTACCAGCAGTTTCAGGTTGTCCAGGAAGACCAATTTTTAATAGAGATGGCATCTTCGATATTTTTCCTTTGCTTCATTACTGGAGAAACCATCATCCAAGTAACGTTGTTGGATAAAATCTTTGAAAATCAGAATAGGAGCAACAATTGCAACTTATCTGGCACGTCTGAAATTCAACAGAGCCGTACCCTGGTTTAATTGCTCGTAAGATGCTCGAACAGTTTCAGTAGCTGCACATACAAAAATACCATCATAAGTAACATATTTGGTAGTAGTTAACTTTAATTAGTGCAAAAATAGGAGCTAAAGATGAACTAATTAGGTACTTATCAAGCATAAAATAGTTATAAGGCTGATGTATCATATATTCACATCATTCCAGTAACACAATAAATCTAATGCAGATACAATGTCACATGAAAACAAAGATAGGATCACGATATATGTCCACATATTAATGTTTACAAAGACAACATGGAAACAAACGACGAAATTGCCCATACAAAAAGAACAGGGTTTGCGCATACGGTGGTCTATCAACGTTTACTGTACTCGAATGAATGCTCCATCACTTAACTTTTAACAACAGTAACTAAACTATGTTTTGCATAAATGGCATAAGAGAGTAATAAGGGAAAATGTGCAAATTCAGTGACACAATTTTGTATACTCTTCCAAAGTTTTTTCAACACCTAATCTGAAATTTTCACATAAGAAATCCAGTCCACAATTCAGATCATGGTATAGCCTAAAATTATTAAAATAACATCTACCAGAAAGACCATCAAGTATGAAATTTTATGAATGTAAGAAACCAAAGTATCACATCACTTTTGTTATCAAGAAATACAAATGCGCAACTAAAATAAAAACTCAAAGGACAAAAGAACTTACCAACGCAGAGTTCAAGAACCCACCAAACCTCTTATCAGGTGCTCCAAACTCCACATTGTTTTAATCGTCTTCTTCGGTGCCACACTTCTCAACAACAACTCTGAATTATGCTTCTTACTAACACCACTCCCACTCACATCACTCTACATCCCACCAACGCCTTGCATCAGCGTAAACATAACATGCACACCGTCAACCTCCACCTTCTGCACCTGATTCCCACCAACCTTACTCAAAAAATCACTATATGGCAAGAAATAGTAGCAGTTGTAATATTTAACGGCGATGTGCTGACACTGTTTTATTTATCGCCGACACTGTTTTATTTATTTCGAAAAATATGAACTCGTTATTGTGAATTCAAGCTGTAATAGCTTAAACCGTCCTACTTCCCCTTTCCTATTATAGGCCTACAAACATAAAAATCAATCCGTTAAAAAAGTAAAAGAGATCAGGACGTCGTATCAAAACATAGTTTGGAAAAATATTCACTTCATCCCAAAATAAGCATCCATATATTTCTATTTGAGTTTGTTCCAAAAAGTGGTCCACTTCCAAATTTAGTTACAAAATTTTTCATTCTATCCTTATGAACACCAGATCCCAAGATTGTTTAACCCATCAGTAGTTCTCACCTTAACGTAGTAAACAGAGTAAAATTTCACATTTCTTTCTGATTATTTTGCAGCTTATGGGTTCATTTGAGTCGGCTTATATACCATAAGCCTATTTTTTAAGGCTTATTTCTCTTTGGACTTGAATAAACCACCTAAGATAAGCATACGGATTCAGGACCAGACCGGACCATACCATACCAAGCTCCGATGAAACAAATTAGACTCTAACTTCATCTAGTTAAACTACTTATAAATCACCATAAAAAAACTAAATATCCAATAATCAAAATAAAACAAATCTGCAGTGAAACTATCCATGGTATACAAACAACCCAAATCTAAGAAAATTGAAAGAAATTCTTAATAATGTATTCCAAAATCACTTACATGCAATCTCTTGATTTTTGATGGATACGTCGCCGTATTTTTGGAGAGAGAAAGGATGAGGAAGGAAATGTGTATGAGTGACGGTGAAAACTATGTGTAGAGAGAGACACGTATGATAATGGGGGCGGTGTTAAATTGGGCCACCAACTGGGCCGGGTTGAAACCGGGTCATAGACACCTAGCCGGGTCGGGCGGGTACTCGTTTGGCAAATGGAGTTCCTGATGAATGTATATATTTATAATGTGTAATAAGGTTTATAGCTATTTTTCATACCAGTACAATATTTTAATAATACTAGTTGCAAGCAGAGTTCATAAAAGATGTTTGGGACTTCATTGGTAGAGTTTTAGGTGCAACTACAAGTTATAGACACATCACTTCTTGCTCTATAACATTTTATAACATAAAACATAAAAAACGACATCCACAAAACCACGCTTCACAGTTCACACTAAAAACGTTTTTTTTAAATAATCAAAACAACACACACACACACACACAAATTTAACTTTGTCATACTTTAATCAAATTTTTAAGAGCTTTTTGTTGTTACAACGTGGAGTAAAATATTAAAGTTATCTCTAATGTTGTTTTTATCAGTCATCGAAAAAAACACACCCTCCACCAAACACATCAGCGTCACATTAGCTTTCTTTCTCATACTTTTTACCCTCACTCTCTCTCACACGTCACTATTATTAATCACAAAACCTCTCACCGGACAACCCATTTTTTTATTAAAAACTAAAACTTTTATTATTCATAAATTAAAAACGGTACAGAAATAATTAAAAACATAAACATACGGAATTAAAAACGTAAACACTACATAGATATATAAAAACGTAAACTAAAATATATTTTGACACATTTTGTTAGTAAAAATGAAAATGAGAGTAAAAAGTATATAATTTGAAATTGTGTTTAAAAATATTGAAGTTTAAAGGGTATTTATAAGTAAATAAAATGATAATGAGAATTTTTTTAATTAATGTTATAGTAGGCTGGCCCACACTTTCACAATGCCCCAAAAGTGGCATCCTCACTGTTATTGTTATGCCTTGTTTTTGCTTGTTTTGACGCATGACCCATGTGGGTGTTAGTGAGGCTCACGAGTGAGCTTTGGCTCACGAAAGCGTGAGGCTTCCTTCCCCACCACCGGTAAAAGTAGCCTAATAAGCATAAGCTTTCTATAAGAGAGGGGGGGTGTTAATGAAATATTAGCATACACGTAGATTATTTTTACCACTTCGCACATAATACTTCACAATGTCTATAACGAGACTTCAACTCACAACTTATAGGTTAATAGATCGCTCACATATCACTAAACACACATGTATTAGTAGCATATACGAAAATGATGGTAGTAGTTGGTTGAATGTATGGATAAATTAAAGGAATGGTCCGTGTATGTTGATTAGGAACTTATGTGAGACATTCACGCACATGACAAAATCTTGATGGATGGGTCCGATATAGACCATGACTTATTCAAAGACATGACCTATATATGTGTCGTACGAAAAAGACATTCCTTTTCTTGTATTGACGAGTCGGTGTGACAACCCATCAAATTCCGTCTAGTAACCTAGTCATTTCTGTGTAATAATTTGAATTTTTCAAGCCTTGGTTAGCTTTGTAGCTTAACCAGAACGTTGTACCGTTATTATCTGAGAATTTTCACCAGAAGCGAACCGAGACACCAAACGTTGTAGTATTTTGGCAATAGCCGCCTTTTTATGATATTAAGCAATGTTTGAAATTTCATAATTTTCCGGGTTACCGTTTCTCGTTTCGTAATTTACGTGTTCCGTGAATTAACTTAAAGCTACCTTAATAATGCAAGCAACTTGGAAATAAATGCATAAAGTGCACACTATCTTTTCTAGGGATAAAATAAATATTTTCCCTCCCATATACTTTTTGGCATCATAAGCATGCAAGATGTATAAACATTTGACCCATGCATGTATATACTAGCTCAAATAATCAAA
>BQNB010034394.1:0-38298 GCA_026074375.1 Tanacetum coccineum
TTAATATTGTTCTTCTTAGCATTGTTGATTAGTTTCCGCATAATCAATAGTGTTCAATCAGTGTTTCATTATTGTTGCTTGGGATTTATCTAAAGTAACAAACCATGTGCAAGCTAAAGGTTTAAGATCTATTCAGTAAGGGATCCAACAAGTGGTATCAGAGCTTGTGTGGAAACTCTGAATAAGAAGAACTCCATTATTTGAAGCAGATTTACAATCAAACCAGGAAGATGACTGATCGTTTCGAGACTACCCCTTTAAATATATATACATATAAATAATTATAAATATATAATAAGGATAATTATCAAAAAAAATCTCAATGAAAACCGAAAGTAGTATATGATATTCCCGGGTCGTTTATCCCCAACGAGGAATGCAATGGAAAGTCGTTTGTCGGTTTGACACTTGATGCTTGAATGGAACAAAGATTATGATTGGTTTTCTAAATCTACGGGAAAATTAATTCAATCTACACTAAAAACAATTAAGGCACACAAATTTAAACTAAAAACGCAATCGGGGATCCTAAAAACGCGCCTAAATTATCAACTAAGTCAAAATTAAACCCTAAAAATTCAAACTTAGTTTCTAAACCTCTAAAATGACAAAAGAAAATTTTCTAAAAAGGAATTATATTTTTTTGACTTTTTAATAATTTTTTATGAATTAAAAACCTATTTAACCAATTAAAAATTCTAGAAAATACCAAATAAATACCTAAAAATTCCAAAAAATGATTTTCTACTTTATAAAAGTCTAAAATGTGATAAAACACTGAAAAATATTTTTCACTACTTTTTATAATTAAAAACTATATTCTAAAATTAATTTCAAAAGCTAAAAATGAAATTTAAAATCTAAAAATGATAAAAATGTTTTTAAAGTTTGTAAACCTAAAAATATTAATTCTAAAACTAAAAACTATTTTTTTGTATTTTTCTGAATTAATTTTCTATTTTTAAATGACTTTTTAAAATTTTAATCTACGAAAATTAAAGAAAAATAACAAATAAAGTTGGAAAAATCTAAAAAATTGCAGGAAAGTCCTAAATGATGTAAAGTTCCTAGGAAAAATAAGCTGGATAAGCTAGCTTATGAAATAAGCTCTAAAAAGCCCGGAATAAGCTTCGAAGTGCT
This sequence comes from Tanacetum coccineum, assembly GCA_026074375.1. Classification (NCBI taxonomy): domain Eukaryota; kingdom Viridiplantae; phylum Streptophyta; class Magnoliopsida; order Asterales; family Asteraceae; genus Tanacetum; species Tanacetum coccineum. The sequence goes on from BQNB010034394.1 coordinate 1,141, forward strand.
TATGAGAAAAAGGGCTCAAAATGTGTATAAGTATATAGATTGTGCAAAGTCTAACGAAAAAGTCCCAAAGGCACTAGCGGTAGAGGGTGTGTGAGTTAAAACGTTTGGTTGAGGGTGGGTTGAGGTCCCGGGTTCGAGTCCTGCTCACCTGGGACTTCCCCCAACTCCCAAATGTTTTTTAATTGTCATTTTTTTACAACTTTTTAGTTAAGCTAAAAATAAGCAACTTTTCCAAAAACACTTTTAAGCCACAAATAAGCACAAAAATAAGCTGTCAAAGTTGACAGAAAAAGCTTTTTACACTAAGTGACTAAATGCTAAACGTTAAGCTATTTTAAGCACAAATAAGCAAAGAAACAAATGAAATAAGCTAAGACATATGATAAGCTATACTTAATAAGCAATAAAGAACAAAAATAAGAAACTAAAAGGACTTAAACTAAGCTTAAAATGACAGAGTTCTTAAAAAGGCTTTTTAACTTAAAATTTCAAACTAAAAGTGCAAATAAGCTCAAATAAGCTCTACATTAAAGTAAATAAGCTAAAAGGGACTTAAACTAACCTAATAAGAAATACTAAAACTAAAATAAGCAAAAACAATAAGCAAGTAAGCCTAAATAAGCAAATGAGCTTTTTGGCCAATCCTGTTAACCAAACAGCCTAAGGGGACTTTTCTAGCTTAAAAATAAGCTAGCAAACAGATCCTTATGGCTTAGTGGCTTATACCACTAAAAAGCTTGGCCAAAAAGCTACTTAAATCAACAATCAAAAAGCAGTTTGAAATTCAAATAAGCCCTTAAAAAGCTTAATGAAAAAGCTGTTTCACACAGATACAACACTTAGAAAATTTTTGCAATCTTAGAAATTTTTTGCAATCTTTACAAAACTTTACTTTTGAGCTTAAAAATAAGCAAACAAACAGAACCTTATGAACATAAGACCTTAAAACAGATTTAGATTAGACCTCAAAGAACTTATATCAACTTTTAAAAATCATTTTGAAAAACAGAATAAGCTAGGAAAAGCAAATGAAAAAGCTGTTTCTCAAAATTTTGAACACTCTTTCTAACTTGTTTTAAGACTTAAATAAACACAAAAACATCACAAAAACTCAATAAGCAAAAACCAAATCATATGAACCGATTTTTCCAACAAAATTCTAACAGATTCAAACAACTACTTATATAAACTAGGATTTTGAAATTTAACTCTTAAAAACTTCTAACTACTGGATTTTAGGATGAGTTTAAGTTAAACTAAAATGACTCAAGTGTCAAAACTCATTTTGACCCATTTTCCCCATGAAAACAGTTAAACCAAACACCCTTTTAAATGACAGTTTTCAAATAAAAACTTAATTAAGGCTGATTTAATCCACAAATTTCCAAGACCAGATATTAAACAAGTTAAACAAACATCATTAAGCAAATTTTAACAACAGTTAAGCACTCAAATAAGCTGGAATAGTTTATGCACTTTTATAAGCTAATATGAGACAGATTCTAAGAAAACTTAAACAAATGATTTTTAAACTATGACAAGGCATACATAAGCATTAAATAACATTAATAAGCATAAACAAGCAAATAAAAACAGGCAATAAGCAACAATAAGTAGTAAAACAGTAAATAAGCCAAAATATGGAAAATGAGAACTTACAAGACCCTTGCTCAAAACAGGGTATACAAATGCTCTTAGAGCTTATCTACAAAAAGCTAGTAAAATCCATAAGCCCATCCAGGTTTGGCTTATCATCCATTTAAGCATTCTTTTTTTTTGTATTTTTAGGATTTTTATGAATAAAACAGTATTTAAAAGCTTTAAAACAGTAACAAAGGCAAAGATTAAGAAGCTAAAAGCTTAGTGAAGCTCTTAGGTTAGATCAATAAGCTGCATCATAGCTTAAAAAAGCTTAACAGGTTATGTAAAGTGATCAACACAGAATCTTAAAAACAATACCTCAAAACTTTTTCATTAATCTTAAAACGTTTACAAAGCTTGGAATTTAAAAAACATTAAGTAAAATAAGCTGACAAATTAACTAAAAAAAACTAAGTGCCCCAAGGGCTTACAATTAGTCCTATTTATATGAAAGCTAAGAAGGTTCTAGGATGCGTGCTTTCTTCGTGAGAGGGACTGAGGGTGTGCTTGTTGTGTGAGAGCTTCAACTCATTCATCTTAGCCATTGAATTTGAGTAGTGCCCAAGTCCTATGATCTCAACCCTTGATCTTTTGTCATTTACCCTTGATGAATAGGGGATTATGGGATTGCCAAGGTGGCGTTTGGCCATTTATGGAGTGGGGTTGAAGGTTTAATGGATTTAGTTGTGTTGTTACAGGGGTGATAGAGGAGGGAGATGATGAATAGTATTAATGGCAGGAATTGGTTTATGGTTTGATTTGTGTCATAGTTAGCCCCTGAGTTTGGTATTTGTTTGCACCGTTAGTCCTTAAAGGACTACCAACGTTAGTCCTTAAGGACTAATGATGTAAAAGGTATAGAGGTGATGGTGTTAACAGCAGTTAAGTGTGATTAGGTTATGGTTTTGGGCTTAGGACTTGGGTCGGGTGTTATAAAAGGAGAGTTGGGCCTTTTAAAAGTCTTTAAGGCTTATTAAGTCTTCATAACGTTTAAATGGGCTGACCCGGTCCATTAGATGGGTACGGGTTGACCCATTTAACATTTCTTCGATATCAGCTCCGCCTTTGACTTTGACTTTGTCAGGGTTGACTTTTGTTGACTTTGACTTTTTGACTTTTGGCTTTGATTTGATTTTTCTTTCATGCTCTTTCCGTTCTCGTGCTCGATTTTGGTAGTTTTGGCTTTGTTTTTGTCCTTTTCTTAGATATTCGTTACCTGCACAATATAGATGCAAAACATACAAATACGATGTATTTTTGGTACGTTTTTTGTCATTTAAGTCCGGTTTTAATGGAAAATGGTATGTGTATTTAAGCACATACCAAAATCCTCCATACTAAGATATTGCCGTGTCCTCACGCAATGCTATAAGTAAGCACTTAGAAAACTAAGGATCTCAATCCCCCTCGACTAATTACCTCGAGAAGTAGCTAAGTGTTCATCAAGGGAAATTAAAGAATAAATTGCTTTGAAAAGCCCCGTTTTTACCATTTTTAAATATTTACACTTATTCCTACACATATTTTTGTATTTTTCCTTTTTTTCTTTTTTTCTTCATTTTTTTTTCTTTTTAAGCAACTAACTAACATATTTGACTTTCGTTATTTTCATAACTTTTAGAGATCATAGAACAAGACGCATTTTAATCCTAAAATGCCCCAAAAAGGATAAATTCATCGTTCACGACTTTTCACTTATTCCAAACCAAGTTTAAAACGAAAACACCGTTAAATATAAGTTAAGATGCTAACACTACTCATATTTGTAACTTGTGAACTTTTCACTCCCGACAATTATTATATATATTAGGTGAATGTGCTATTTCGAATTTCAACCATGTATCAATGTTTTGCAAAATTTCTATGCTTCACGTTCCACCCGAGAATAATGAGTTTGAAGGCGAGATCATCCCATGTAGCGACTTTCGTCTCGGCACATCCCAACCTTGCGGCTAAGTGACCAGGCTTTTGACACCCCACAGAGACTAGTATCGGGACTCACGGACCATTGGTTTAAAAAACTCTTAGGTTTTCCGTTTACACATAGCTTATTTAGAAAAAGCACAACTTTAAATGAAATAGTCTAAGTTCAAAAGCATATTTAAATTTAAGAAAAAGAGATTTTCCCTATATTTATTAAATCACACTTAACATTAAACATAACATTGATGCAATCGTAACCCTCGACCTTTTAGAAGGCTGCAAGATCAGTTGTGAGCCGACAAGATGCAGCAAACGTTTATCGGTCTCAGATTATTATTCTTACTATGGGCTTTCTTTAGAAGGCTGTAACATCGGTTGTGAGCCGGCAAGATGCAGCAAACTTTTATCAGCCCACAGTTTATAATTATTATTTATCATTCTTTGTTTTTCATTTTTCATCATTTTTTTTCATTTCACACTTTATTTTACGATATAGAAAAGACTTCTTTTTAGAAAATTTAAGTATAAATTTGAACTAAGACTAAAATTATTGCTATCGACTACATCTCAAATTCAAAAATTGTTGATTTAAGTTTAATTTCCAAAAATAGCACGTATTATTAGTCCGGTTAGGAGCTTATGGGAGAAAAGGCCACAAATTACACACATAAGCTCTTAAGAATTCCAAATAATCCTTGTTTAGCATCTAACTCTTAATTAACTTTATCATTTTTCGTTCTTCGCGAAGTTCCGCGAATGTTTAGTCTAAAAGTTAAGGAACAAGCTAGAGCTCAACACGCTCGATCTGGTCAAATTTTATTTTTATTTTACCTAGCAGGAAAGTCAAAATTTTGACAAAACACTTATTTTATTTTTGAAAATTTTTAAATTTTTTCATTTTTTTGGTCTTTTGGTTGTAAAAACAGGATTACGTGAAAACAACAGCTACATGCATAATCAAATCGATAACCCTCCCCCCATACTAAAACTAAACATTGTCCTCAATATTTTTAGAAGGGTCTCTACGTCACTCTAAGCCGTTTATTAAATATGCTTAAAGATAAACGTTAGTCGATTAGATTAGGATATTAGATTTCCCAAATGAAGCTGAGGATGTGAAGCTCTTGTGATCGAAGGACAAAACCACGAGCACGAGAGGCTTCAAAAATCCGGGACAATCATCACAAAAACACAAGCAAACGAGAAAGGTAGAGGCGAGTCTCTTCACAACAAAAAACACTTATTCATTACTATAATACTACTACTAGGATAAGCATGGGTTGCCTCCCATGAAGCGCTTGTTTAGGGTCACTTAGCTTGACACATCCCCGAATTCATTGGTCCTTGGGGAAGGTTTAGAGATCCGGGACAACCATTTATGGTACGTCCCCTCCGAAGTAGCGCTTAAGTATATGACCGTTCACCTTGAAGTTTGGCATGTCGGTTTAAGATAACTCGACGGTGCCATAAGGGTACACATGGGCAATGGTGAACGGCCCAGACCAACGGGCTTAAGCTTGCCCGAGAAAATCTTCAATTGAGAGTTAAAGAGGAGGACTCGATCACCAACGTTGAAACGCGGTTTTTGATCTTGGAGTGATGGATCCTCTTTGTTTTCTCTTTATAGATCAAAGAGTTCTCATAGGCTTGATCACGAAGTTCATTTAATTTATTGAGTTGAACTCTTCGGTGATCGCCTGCGGTCGAAAGGACAAAGTTTGCATGCTTCAAGGCCCAATAGGCTTTGTGCTCGAGCTCGATCGGTAGATGACATGCCTTTCCGTACACGAGCTTGTAAGGAGTACACCCGATGGGTGTTTTGAAAGCGGTACGGAAGGCTCAAAGTGCATCATCTAATTTATCTGACCAAGAGGCACGGTTTTCGCCTACGGTCCTTTCCAAGATTCTTTTTAAACCACGGTTGGAGACTTCTACTTGCCCACTAGTTTGTGGATAATACGCGGTAGCAAGAAGGTGAGTGACACTGTACTTAAGCATGACCTTTTAAAATTATTCATTGCAAAAGTGCGTACCGCGATCACTAATGATAGCACGGGGAGTTTCAAACCGAGCAAAGAGAGATTTTAAAATTTTAACAACAACTCAGGCGTCGTTGATGGGGAGCGCTTTTGCTTTAACCCATTTAGACAAGTAATCAACCGCCATGAGTATGTATTTGTTCCCTCGTGAAGACGGGAATGGCCCCATGAAATCGATGCCCCACACGTCAAAGATTTCGCAAACTTGGATGGAATTTTGAGGCATTTCATCACGTTGCGAAATTTTTCCTTGACGTTGACAAGTGTCACATCGGGTGACCAAGTCATGGGCATCTCGGTAAATTGTGGGCCAATAAAATCCTGAGTCAAAAACCTTTTTGGCAGTGTAGTTGGCACCGTAATGTCCCTCGGTGGGTCCACTATGGCAAGCTATGAGGATATCAATAGCTTCTTGGCCCGAAACACACCGTCGGATCACTTGATCCGCACATATTTTGAACAAATAGGGGTCGTCCCAAAAGTAGTGTTTAACATCCTTGAAAAACTTGTTCTTTTGTTGGGACGACATCCCTTTAACAATGAAATTCCCCGCGTGGTAATTTGCAAAATCGGCAAACCACGGGGTACTTGAGTCACCACGAAAAGTCACCATATTAAGTGTCTCGAGAGGAAACGTTTCATTTATCTCCTTTGGGTCGAGCACATTTTCATAAGGATTTTCTAATCGGGAAAGATGATCGGCCACGAGATTCTTGGCTCCTTTTGTGTCAATTACTTTGAATTTGAACTCTTGAAGGAGGAGAACCCACCGGAGCAATCTCGCCTTAGAATCTTTTTTAGCAAAGAGATATTTGAGGGCGGAGTGATCCGTATACACAATGCTTTTGTTCAAGATGAGGTAAGACCATAATTTTTCGAAGGCATACACCACGGCTAACATTTCTTTCTCCATCGTGGTGTAATGCGATTCTGCCTCAGTCATTGTTTTACTAGCATAGTTTATAGGCCTAAAGTGCCTTTCATGACGTTGCCCTAAGATCGCACCTATAGCAAAGTCGCTTGCATCGCACATTAGGTCAAAGGGTAAGTCCCAATCGGGGGCAATCGAGATTGGAGCTTCGATAAGTTTTTTCTTTAACGTTTCAAAAGCTTGAATACATTCATCGGAGAAGATGAACGGAGTATTTTTCTCAAGAAGATGAGTCATCGGTCGGGAAATTTTGGAAAAATCCTTAATGAACCGTCGGTAGAAACCGGCATGACCGAGAAAACTCCGAACACCCTTGACGGTGGTGGGATGAGGTAACTTAGCAATTACATCGATTTTGGCTTTATCGACCTCAATCCCATTTTTGGAAATCTTATGGCTAAGGACAATACCTTCCTTAACCATAAAATGACTCTTTTCCCAATTTAGACAAAGATTGGTGTCTTCACACTTTTTGAGCATCTTGTCTAAACGAGAGAGGCAATTTACGAATGAATTCCCAAAGACCGAGAAGTCTTCCATAAAGACTTCCATCGTTTTTTCGATCATATCATGAAAGATAGCCATCATACACCTTTGGAACGTGCCCGGTGCATTGCATAAGCCGAAAGGCATGCGACAGTAGGCGAACGTTCTATAAGGACACGTGAATGTCGTCTTTTCTTGATCATGAGGGTCGATGGGAATTTGAAAGTAACCCGAGAAACCATCGAGAAAACAATAGTATTCGTTTCCCGCTAATCTCTCAAGCATTTGATCCATAAACGGTAATGGAAAGTGGTCTTTACGGGTGGCTTCATTTAACTTTCGGTCGTCAATGCATACACGCCATCCCGTAACCAATCGAGTCAGGATTAACTCATTTTCATCATTTTCAACAACGGTAAAGCCACCTTTTCTCGGTACGTAATGTACGGGGCTCACCCAAGGACTATCTGAGATCGGGTAAATTAATCCGGCGTCAAGAAGTTTTTCAACCTCCTTTTTGATGACATCGTGGATTTTCGGATTCACCCGTCTTTGGTGTTGGACCGCCGGTTTGTAGTCCTCTTCCATAAGAATCTTATGAGTACAAAATTCCGGGTTAATACCCTTAATGTCGAAGAGTTTCCAAGCGATGGCTCGCTTGTGTGACTTCAAAACCTTTATGAGAGCGGCTTTTTCCTCGACACTCAAGTCTTTAGCAATTATGACGGGCAACTTGTCGTCACCCTCCAAAAATGCGTACTCAAGATGAGAAGGTAAGTCCTTGAGTTCGACCTCGGAAGGTTCATCAATTGAAGATTTATCATTTTTAGCTTCACAAATTTTAAGTTCTTTTCGAATTTCAGGCAAATACATTCCTTGAGTGGGAGGGGGTAATGATGGATCATCATTGAGAAATGCTTCAAGAAGAAGAATGTCCCCCTCCGAGTCGTAATAAGAGTGATCAACTTTCGGTAAAGTTGGATCATCTTCAAGAGCGAGGAAAGCGTCGACTTCCTCGAGAAGAAAATCACTATCCCCGAAGGGAGTGAGGGTCGGAGAAGAGGTAGAAACGATCGGGTCATAATAAGGAGTGGGATTGCCACTCGCGATCACATCAGAGAAACCGAGAACTTCTTTAGAATACTCCTCATAAGCCATATCAATGACTTCGATTCGGTTAACCAAATTATCATCATAATTAGAGGAGTATCTCGAAGTTTGATCAAAATTGAATGTTACGGCTTCTTTTCCAACACGAAGAGTTAATTCGCCTTCATATACATCAATCAAGGCACATCCGATCTTTAAGAAGGATCTCCCGAGAATTAGGGGAACTCGGGGATCGGCATCAAAGTCTACGACTACAAGTCGGCCGGGAATTGGAACTTTCCTACTTTTACGTAGACATCTTCGGAGATACCGATCGGTAAGGAGATCGAACAGTCTGCAAGTTCAAGAGTCATACAAGTAGGAGTGAGCTCCGTAAGAGAAAGCTTTTTCCACACGGATAATGGCATGAGATTAATGCTAGCGCCAAGATCGGCCAAGGCTAAGCATTCATCCATTCTGGGAAAATCACACGGTATGAGAAATTTGCCCGGGTCTCCAAGTTTTTTGGGTAACTTTTTGAGGAGAACCGCCGGCCAATGCTTATTCAATGGAGTTCTAGCCAATTCAAACAATTTTTCTTTGTTACTAATCAAACTCTTATGTGTCGAAGCAAATTTAGGCATGATAATTAAAGCATCCGCGAAGCTAATGTCGAAATGCAAATCTTGAAAGTTTGTTAAAATTTCTCAATTTGATTGTTAGCTTTTTCGCGGATCTTTTGGTCATTAAGTCTAGACGGATATGGAATTAATGGTTTCGGGTTAGGCTTCGGAGCACTAACGGGAGCAACAACAGGCTCATAATTTGGTACTTGAGGTTGAACTTGGACAACCGGAGGTTGGACGTCTTTGGTACTTCCATTATTAGTAGGAGGCACCATGTCCTTTGTAACCTCGGTTTTACGTTCCACCACCTTAGGAAGAGAAGAAGGCGGAGGTGGAACTTGAGTCCCATTGTAAGAAATTCCACTTCGGGTAGTGATTGCTTTCAAGTCACTTTTCGGGTTAGCAACGGTGTTGCTAGAAAGAGAACCCGAGCCCGAAGTAGAGGCGGTGTTGGTATTCATAAACTTGGTAAGCAAGTTCGTTAAATTGGTCATTTGATTTTGCATGTTTTGGGTTTGGTTTTGCATATTTCTCATAACCGCATCATTAGCTTTGATGTAGTTTTGAAAGTCATCCTTTGACACACCTTGTGTTTGGTAAGCCAGAGGTTGATTAATCGGGGGTCGATAAATTAGAGCTTGATTAACCAGGGGTTGGTAGATTGGTCCTTGGTTGTAATTATTCCCCCGGTTTTGGTTGTAACGGTTTTGATTATTTCCTTGGTTTTGTTGAACGGGAGGAAAACTGGGAGGTCAAATTTGATTAGCAATCGGGGGACGGTAACCGGTATTTCCTTGGTTGTAGTTAACCACGGCGGCTTGAGAGACGTATTCTTGAATATTGTCACGATAAACGTTGCCATCGGTGGCGGGACAATTTTGGTAAGAATGAGCACCACCGCAAGTTACACAACTTTCCTCGACCGCTTTTACGGTAGCGGGAGCTTGGGATTGGTTTTTCTTATCGAGAAGCAAAGCTTTCACCATATCTTTAAGTTCGGCAACATCGGGAGAAATACCGGGGGTAGAATTGCTCGTACTCACTTTGGCAACAACCGGTTTGTTTCATGAATTACGAACTTTGGATTTGCTCTCGATGATTCTTAGGCAATCTCGAGGCATTTTATCTAAAAAATTACCACCCGGCGGAATTCAACGAATCTTGATCATTAGATTTCAAAGCATTGTAAAAAGTATCGAGTTGATGTAATTCCGAAAATCCATGATGTGGACATGCCCGAAGAAGATCGTTGAATCGGTCCCATGCCTCGTAAAAATTTTCATCAAATCGTTGTTGAAATCTCATGATTTCATTTCGAAGGTTTGTTGTTTTGGTGGAAGGGAAAAATTTGTTTATGAATTTCGAAACAAGATCATCCTATGTGAGAATCGATCGAGGGGGTTCTTTTTCAAGCCAAATTCGGGCGGCCCCCTCGAGGGAATATGGGAAAAGCATAAGCTTAACCAACGTACCCGGGACGTTCGGGAACTTCATCGTAGAAGTGATCTTGTTGAAATATCAAATGTGAGCATGAGGGTCTTCTTTGTCATGTCCAAAAAATTGTTTATTTTGAACAAGAGTAAGCAAACCATGCTTAAGCTCAAAGTTGTCCGCGGTGATCTCAGGAACAACGATTGCATCCTCGTAACCCTTGGTGGGCGCTTCGAGCAATTGCGCCATAGTACGATTATCGGCCATCATAACTACGGGAGGAGCTTGATTATCAATAGGTTCCTTAAGATCAAATGGTTCAACAAAAGTCGGTGGGACTTGTTGTTGTTGACGGTTAGAATTACGGGATTGAGAACGAGTGCGCATGCACTAAAATATAAAAAGAAAATTGATACTAATTTTTTTTAGTTTTTCAACAATTCATTCACAAAGATTTATTTTAATAACGGACAATGAGATAAGACAACTTAATCCTAATAATCAACAAGCTTCACGGTAGCTCTTTAAAGAGAAAAATGCACAAAGGAGCGGAGGAGTAGGAAAGCGTGAAGCTATTAAAAACCTTTATCCTTTAGGGTCGTAGTTCCTCGGAACAACCCGCCTTATACCCCTCTTTGAGTTTGTTTATCTTTCAAAGGTGAACTGTACCTCGCAAGTGACACAAAAGGCAAGTTTTTGATCTTTTGTTCGGGGAACTAATATATAATGTTCAAATATAGAACTTATTTTGATGATATATTTTTTTTTTCTTTTTAGGACAATTTTTTTATATTTTTGGTTTTTCTTGTTTTATATATATATATATATATACTAAAAAGAAATGAAAAATATTTTTATATAAAAAAAATAACTTCAAAAGGAAGGATCTTCAAAGCACAAATTTTCAAACGCAACGACAATCGTATACAGTCCTCCCCGGTAGCGGCGCCAAAAATTGATCGTTTCGAGACTACCCCTTTAAATATATATAAATATAAATAATTATAAATATTTAATAAGGATAATTATCAAAAAAAATCTCAATGAAAACCGGAAGTAGTATATGATATTCTCGGGTCGTTTATCCCCAACGAGGAATGCAATGGAAAGTCGTTTGTCGGTTTGACACTTGATGCTTGAATGGAACAAAGATTATGATTGGTTTTCTAAATCTACGGGAAAATTAAGGCAATTTAAACTAAAAACAATTAAGGCACACAAATTTAAACTAAAAACGCAAACGGGAATCCTAAAAATGTGACTAAATTATCAACTAAATCAAAATTACACCCTAAAAATGCAAACTTAGTTTCTAAACCTCTGAAATGACAAAAGAAAATTTTCTAAAAAGGAATTTTTTTTTTTTTGACTTTTAATAATTTTTTATGAATTAAAAACCTATTTAACCAATTAAAAATTCTAGAAAATAGCAAATAAATACCTAAAAATTCCAAAAAATGATTTTCTAGTTTAAAAAAGTCTAAAATATGATAAAAACTTAGAAAAATATTTTTCACTACTTTTTATAATTAAAAACTATTTTCTAAAATTAATTGAAAAAGCTAAAAATGAAATTTAAAATCTAAAAATGATAAAAAAAATTTAAAGTTTGTAAACCCAAAAATATTAATTTTAAAACTAAAAACTATTTTTTTTTGTATTTTTCTGAATTAATTTTCTATTTTTAAATGATTTTCTAAAATTTTAATCTACGAAAACGTGTATAAGTTTATTGATTATGCAAGAGTTAACGGAAAAGTCCCAAGGGCGCTAGTGGCAGAGGGTGTGTAAGTTAAAACGTTTGGTTGAGGGGGGGGGGGGGGGTTGAGGTCCCGGGTTCGAATCCTGCTCACTTGGGACTTCCCCCAACTCCCAAATGTTTTTTATTTTCCATTTTTACAACTTTTTAGTTAAGCTAAAAATAAGCAACTTTTCCAAAAACACTTTTTATATAAGCCACAAATAAGCACAAAAATAAGCTGTCAAAGTTGACAGAAAAAGCTTTTTACACTAAGTGACTAAATGCTAAACGTTAAGCTATTTTAAGCACAAATAAGCAAAGAAACAAATGAAATAAGTTAAGACAGATGATAAGCTATACTTAATAAGCAATAAAGAACAAAAATAAGCAACTAAAAGGACTTAAACTAAGCTTAAAATGACAGAGTTCTTAAAAAGGCTTTTTTACTTAAAATTTCAAACTAAAAGTGCAAATAAGCTCAAATAAGCTCTACCCTAAAGTAAATAAGCTAAAAGGGACTTAAACTAACCTAATAAGCAATACTAAAACTAAAATAAGCAAAAACAATAAACAAATAAGCCTAAATAAGCAAATGAGCTTTTTGGCCAATCTTGTTAACCAAACAGCCTAAGGGGACTTTTCTAGCTTAAAAATAAGCTAGCAAACAGATCCTTATGGCTTAGCGGCTTATACCACTAAAAAGCTTGGCCAAAAAGCTACTTAAATCATCAATCAAAAAGCAGTTTGAAATTCAAATAAGCCCTTAAAAAGCTTAATAAAAAAGTTGTTTCACACAGACATAACACTTAGAAATTTTTTGCAATCTTTACAAAACCTTACTTTTGAGCTTAAAAATAAGCAAACACACAGAACCTTATGAACATAAGACCTCAAAACAGATTTAGATTAGACCTCAAAGAACTTATATGAACTTTCAAAAATCATTTTGAAAACAGAATAAGCCAGAAAAAGCAAATGAAAATGCTGTTTCTCAAAATTTTGAACACTTAGCAATTTTTGATAGATTGGACAAAAACTAAACTAACAATGCAGGCCTATTGAACTATCTTTCAAACTTGTTTTAAGACTTAAATAAACACAAAAACATCACAAAAACTCAATAAGCAAAAACCAAATCATATGAACTGATTTTTCCAACAAAATTCAAACAGATTCAAACAACAACTTATATAAACTAGGATTTTGAAATTTAACTCTTAAAAACTTCTAACTACTGGATTTTAGGATGAGTTTAAGTTAAACTAAAATGACTCAAGTGTCAAAACTTATTTTTGACCCATTTTCACTCATGAAAACAGTTAAACTAAACACCCCTTTAAATGACAGTTTTCAAATAAAAACTTGATTAAGGCTGATTTAATATACAAATTTCCAAGACCAGATATTGAACAAGTTAAACAAACATCATTAAGCAAATTTTAACAACAGTTAAGCACTCAAATAAGCTGGAATAAATTATGCACTTTTATAAGCTAATATGAGACAGATTCTAAGAAAACTTAAACAAATGATTTTTAAACTATAACAAGGCATACATAAGCATTAAATAACATTAATAAGCATAAACAAGCAAATAAAAACAGGCAATAAGCAACAATAAGCAGTAAAACAGTAAATAAGCCAAAATATGGAAAATGAGAACTTACAAGACCCTTGCTCAAAACAGGGTATACAAATGCTCTTAGAGCTTATCTACAGGCTCTAGCTTGTCAAAGACAAGCTAGTGAAACCCGTAAGCCCATCCAGGTTTGGTTTATCATCCATTTGAGCATTCTTTTTTTTGAATTTTTAGGATTTTTATAAATAAAACAGTATTTAAAAGCTTTAAAACAGTAGCAAAGGCAAAGATTAAGAAGCTAAAAACTTAGTGAAGCTCTGAGGTTAGATCAATAAGCTGCATCATATCTTAAAAAAGCTTAACAAGTTATGTAAAGTGATCCACACAAAATCTTAAAAACAATAACTCCAAACCTTTTCATTAATCTTAAAACGTTTACAAAGCTTGGAATTTAAAAAACATTAAGTAAAATAAGCTGACAAATTAACTAAAAAAAACTAAGTGCCCCAAGGGCTTACAATGAGTCCTATTTATATAAAAGCTAAGAAGGTTCTAGGATGTGTGCTTTCTTCGTGAGAGGGACTGAGGGTGTGCTTGTTGTATGAGAGCTTCAAGTCATTCATCTTGGCCATTGAATTTGAGTGGTGCCCAAGTCCTATGATTTCAACCCTTGATCTTTTGTCATTTACCCTTGACGAATGGGGGATTATGGGATTGCCAAGGTGGCGTTTGGCCATTTGTGGAGTGGGGTTGAAGGTTTAATGGATTTTGTTGTGTTGTTGCAGGGGTGACAGAGGAGGGAGATGATGAATAGTATTAATGGCGGGAATTGGTTTATGGTTTGATTTGTGTCGTAGTTGGCCCTTGAGTTTGGTATTTGTTTGCACCATTAGTCCTTAAGGACTAACAATGTAAAAGGTATAGAGGTGATGGTGTTAACAGCAGTTAAGTGGGATTGGGTTATGGTTTTGGGCTTAGGACTTGGGCCGGGTGTTATAAAAGGAGAGTTGGGCCTTTTATAAGTCTTTAAGGCTTATTAAGTCTTCATAATGTTTAAATGGGCTGACCCGGCCCATTAGATGGGTACGGGTTGGCCCATTTAACATTTCTTCGATATCGGCTCCGCCTTTGACTTTGACATTGTCAGGGTTGACTTTGGTTGACTTTGACTTTTTGACTTTCGGCTTTGATTTGACTTTTTCTTTCACGCTCTTTCCGTTCTTGTGCTCGGTTTTGTCAGTTTTGGATTCGTTTTTGTCCTTTTCTTAGATATCCGTTACCTGCACAATATAGATGCAAAACATATAAATACGATGTATTTTTGGTACGTTTTTGGTCATTTAATTCCGGTTTTAATAGAAAATGGTATGTGTAATTAATTACATACCAATGACAGAACAAGACTCTCCTCCACCAACTATAACAGTAATGAAAATCCCTATTATCAAGAAGGGAGAATATGATATTTGGAGCATGAGAATGCGAAAATATATCTGCCACACAGATCATAACCTATGGGATATAATTGTCGATGGTTTTCTCAGTTTAAATCAAAGACTTGTAAAATCCCATGAACGTTAATTGATTTCAATCTACAACAAGAATCACTTTACCTACTTAAGATCCTACAAATCATTTTCACTTCATAATTCAACAATCATTCATCATGACTACTCTAATTATAACTTCCACAACTGGACAATCAAATGCATAACAACATCATGCCAGTTGGTTTAAGGGATCGTCTACCATTGCTTACATTGGGAAGATATGCTCAGTGGCAATCACGTTTCTTAAGATACATTGATACAAGACCGAATGGTGATGCCTTGAGGAAATGCATTTTGGAAGGTCCATACCAACTCACAATTGTCACAATCCCAGATGTACTTACAACAGATGACACTCAAGCATTTCTAGAACGAACAGGAGTTGAGACAATCTTGAATATGTCTTCTGAAAACAAAGAACATTACCAATAAAAAAAGTAAGCAATTCATTTGCTGTTGACTGGAATTAGAGATGAAATCTACTCAACTGTTGATGCTTGCAAGACAGCTCATGACATGTGGATAGCTATTGAAAGACTTCAACAGGTTGAATCTCTTAACATTCAAGATGTCAAGACTAATTTGTTTTGGGAGTTTGGCATATTCACTTCTCATGATGGAGAGTCAATGGAGTCATACTACTCTAGGTTTTACAAGATGATGAATGAAATGATAAGAAACAACTTGATAGTTTCTGCGATGCAAGTCAACGTTTAGTTTCTTCAACAACTTCAACCAGAATGGTCAAGATTTGTGACAATTTTTAAGCAAAATCATGACTTGGACACAGTTTCATATCACAAGCTCTTTGACGTTCTGAAACAGTATCAAAAAGAAAGTTAATGAAATGTGTGCTAAGAGAATAGCCAAGAATGCTAATCCATTAACACTTGTTGCTGCTGCTCAACAATATCCAGATACTTATTATCAAGTACCAAAATCTCACAAATCTTATGCACCATCATCAAAACAAGCATCTTCCACTAGATCTATTACATCTACCAAACACAAAGGCACATAGATAACCAAACCAGAACAAGCTCAGAGAGATAAGGATATGCAGAAAAATTTGGCACTCATTACAAAGTACTTAAAAAAGCTCTACAAACCTACCAACAACAACCTCAGAACTTCTTCAAACTCCAGAAACAAGAATGTGGATACTACTCCAAGGTACAAGAATGACAATTAGACTGGGTAATTTAGGAATCAGAGGACAGTAACTGTTGCTGGGGCTAGGGAGACTATAGGTAGTCAGGTAGTGCAGCAGAGTGGGATACAGTGTTTTAATTACAAGGAATTTGGTCACTTTGCTAAGGAATTCAGGAAACCAAAAAGGGTAAAAGACTACACGTATCACAAGGAAAGATGTTGTTGTGAAAACAAGCTGAGAAAGGTGTTCCATTACAAGCAGAGCAAGCTGATTGGCTAGAGGATATGAATGAGGAGATCGATGAACAAGAACTGGAAGCACATTATGGTTTCATCGCAAAGATTCAAGAAGTTTTACCTCCAGAATCAGATTCAACTGTCGAGCCATTGGAACAGGTATAATACCATGCTAAATATATTGTGTTTGCCAGTGAAAGACAACATTCTGAGCAACCTGAATCCATTAGTAACACATGTGTAGTGAAAAAGGTTGATAGTAATGTCATCCCTAATTCAACAAATATGTATGATAATGATATTCAGACCGACCAAAATGCTGAAGATGAGTGTGCTGTGCTTGCTAATTTAATTGTAAATTTAACACTTGATACTGAGGAGAACAAAAAGATTTTAAAGCAAATAAAGAAAGCAAACGCATCATTGACTCAAGAATTAAAGGAGTTGCACAATCTAAATTGAGGAGTCTAATACTACTCACGATAGTTGCCTAATTGCACTTCAAAACAAATAGACTGAGCTTGAGACGTACATGACCTTAAATGACCGTACAATTGACTATTACAAACTTGAATGGCAAGTGTAAATGCTCTCTAGGATATTAGCTCAAAAATAGATTGACATATAAAAGAAGAGTTTAAATTTAAAGCCTATGAATTTCAGTTGTCAATGGGAAACTATGACGAGTTAGTCAAATCAGAGTCTTTTAACAAAATCACAGTTACGAGGTTCTTGTCAATGAGAAAACTAAGGTAAAATAACAGTTTTGAAATGAAGAGAAGAGAAAAAAGACATTGAACAAAATGATTTCAATGGATAATCAATTAATGTTTTTTAAACGAAATTGTTTATAAATGGAATCAATCAATTCAGACTTTCATATGTTAAGCCCCAATGGCTCAACATTCAATAGTAGACAACTTTTGAAAATCCATGTACCTCAAGGAATGCTCAATCTAAAAAGACCCAAGTTCGTAGAGATCCCATATGATACTTCTAATCTTGCAAACAGATTTATCTCTGATTGGGATAGACTAATGACTCTTGAAAAGAGAGTAGATCAAAATTGATTTAAAGAGCTTTAGTAAAACCTATGACTTACACAAAAGCCCAGAATAGTCTGTTATGAAATTTTTTTTACCAAGCTGCAACGGAATATATGATCAGGTTGGCACATGCAAATGAAGTTAGGAAAGAATTGTGGAGAAAATCTTTTGTTTAAAACCTTTAACCAATTTCTTTCAAATACAAAGGTCTTTTACCTTTTTCAAACGATAAGTAAGAGTCGACAAGCTTATAATGTAATGACAAATAACTTAAATCATTTTAGAGAACTTGTTGATCAAGTTTAGAAGAAGCATTCTCATGATCATTTTCGTGCACCAACTGCTCAGGATATGGAAATCCTAATTAAAACATGTTTGATGCCACTTGCCCTAAAGACACAAAATGATAGTTTCACATTTGTTTATGAACTTGAGAAAGAAATGCATGCTGATTTAAAGTACGTTAAATCACTTGAAAAAGAAATTGACGAACTTGAATCTGATAAAGCTGAATTTTCAAATATGTATGATCTGCTTCTCCAAGAGTGTGTGTCAAAAGATGTTACATGTTCTTATTTGCATTCTTTATCTGAAATAGATGCTCATGCTGAACTAAAATGCTTATATGATCATAAAGTGAAAGAGTGTGAATGTCTTGCACAAAAGCTTTCTAAACAAACTGAAACTGTTAGTAAAGAAGTTTATAATGAGCTTTCAAGAAGTTTTGCTAAATTAGAAAAACACTCGATTTCTCTTGAACTTGCTTTACAACATTGTAAAGAACAAATGAAAAATGAAAAAGTTTGCAAGGAAACTGCATCAAATGTATTTCACAAAGAACGTGAACAATATCATGAAATAAAAGATTTAAAAGCTCAATTGCAAGACAAGAACATTGCCATAAGTGAGTTAAAGAAACTCATTGAGAAATGCAAAGGAAAGTCTGTGGAAACTAAGTTTGATAAACCATCTGTTGTTCGACAACCAAATGCTCAAAGGATTCCAAAACCATTAGTTTTAGGCAAACCGGCTTCTTTTTCAGACTCTTTTGAGAGGAAAAGTTTTTCAAAAAATAAGTCGGTTCCCAAAATGAATGTGTCAGAGAGTTTAGCAAAACCTGTCACTACACAGATTTTACCTCAAACAGCAAGGCAATCTATAAGTAACACAAATGTGATTAAACCAGACATATATCGAATTAACTCTAAGATAGCACAATCTAGAGCATCTCAGTTACCTCAGACTTCTAGGAATACTAACCCTCGCGTGTCTACCTCTATAGGAGTAATTCACAAAATTAATGTTAGCATACCACAGCTTAGGAGCACTCAAATGAAAGATAAGGTCGTGCCAAATAATAGTCAAGTGAAGGATAAGAAGACTGAAGTAAAAGGCCACCCTAGGATTTCAAGTATTTCTAATAAAACAAAGTCTGTAACTGCATGTAATGACAGTTTAAAATCCAGAACTTCAAATGTTATTGCTGTTTGTGCTACTTGTGGAAAATGTTTGGTTAAATCGGACCATTTTGCTTGTGTTACTAAACTTTTGAATGACATGAATGCTAGAAATAAGAAGCCTAATGTAGTGCCTATTAGTACTAGAAAACCTAAAGTTCATGCGAATAAATCTGTTGCAACACCCCCTAAGAAAACAGTTGGATCATAATCCACTATCCAGAAATCTAATGAGAAAACTAGGAAGGCATGGAAATGGTGGCTAGAAAAACAATGCCCATCAGGATATAAATGGGTTCCTAAGATGAAAACAAAATGGGTGCCTAAAGCTAAAACTGAAAATGTAAAAAAGAGAGTTAGCTTTGCCTTAGATAATGTATCTATGATAACTAATGTCTTGAAACTCACAAATTCTTTAGGATCCAATTTGTCAAATGTTCCATCGTCCTCTAATTCTCTTGCATTACAGGGAGGACATTCTACTTGTGCAAATTTACGTCAATGACATTATTTTTGGGTCTACAAACCTTAAACTTTCTAAATGATTTAAAAAATTAATGTATAATAGATTTGAGATATCCTTAATAGAGGAAATGAAATTCCTTTTAGGACTTCAGATCCACCAATCACCAAGAGGTATCTTTATCAATCAGGCCAAGTACGCTTTAGAGATTCTTAAAAAACATGGTATGGAAAAATGTGATACCCTTGGTACACCAATAGCTACAAAACCTAAACTAGATGCGGACTTGAGTGGAAAACTCATAGACCGAACTGACTACCATAGTAAAATCGGATCACTCATGTATCTGACATCTAGTAGACCAAGCATAGTGCAAGCAGTATTTTATTATGCACGTTATCAAGCACAACCGACTAAAAAAAACCTCAAAGAGGTTAAAAGAATCTTTTGATACGCGCAAAAGCACATGTTGATCCCACTTTAATAGATCGAATTCCTTAAGCTTGTATAAGGTTTAGTTATATTAGATAAATCTAACACAACTATAGTAGAATCTATGTTTGAATGTATTAAAGATTATGCTGAATCTAATCTTTAATATTAAGAAGAATTATCAATGAAAGAGTAAAACAATGAACATACAATTCAACAAAATAAGCTCCAATACTATTAATGATAATAATACGAATACTCACACAGTATTAGGGTTACAAAGCCCTTGAAGCTATGAATTATACATCTAATAATACCAATACGATTGATGTGTATCAAACTCTATGCCTTAGGACCTCCTTTTATACACCAAGGAACCCTAGTCGGCTTACAATACTTTCCTAAGTATCTATAATCTTTTCTATAAACAACATAATCTTTTCTATAAACAAAATTACTTAATACATATCAAATAAATAGTACTAATAACAAACAGTACTAACTTATTAACATTAGTAGCATTAACTTGTCTTTGAGCTATCTTAATATTCACTAGCAGTAGTAACTTTGTACTAGCAATACTAACTTTGTACTAGCAGTAGTAACTACTTAACATATTTTCTTTGAAGTTCATCAAAAACATGAGTAGCAGTAATTCAAACAGCATCAAGAAGACTTTTAATCCCAACAATCCTCCCCTAAACTTGATATTCTTCTTTAAAATCATCAAGTTTTTTTTCATTTAAAGCTTTATCAACACCAGGAGGATGCTTCCATACATTTCTTTACTTCTTAAGCTGTTTAATGATGGATTTAGGAAGCTGATAAGCCATTTTACTTTCATAATCAATTATAAGCTTTTTTTCCAACATCATTGAAAGTATAGATGGTGTAAGGGGATACTTCTTCTCTACTAACATATGAATTTATATAGATTGTAACCTTAAGGAATGTACTCCACAAAAGTCATACAACTTCCAATTCAACACTTTGTATCCATGTTGCTTCTTCCATACTTCATCTTCAATATGTGGTTCAAACATTGTTTTCAAGTCACCCCATAACAATAAATCTAAGTCCTCCACTGGTCTTGTTGATCCATATTTAGCTTTTACCAGCTTATACAGATCTTCCAAATCTTCCTTATCAAAACTTTTAAGCATTTAACTAAAGACCATGTACATCCAAGAGTTTCCATCAGCTCTTATTATTTGATAATAGCTTTTTCTTTCTTCTTTGTAAATCTTCCAGTCAACAATCTTTGGAGGCTTAACAGCTAAAGGTATAGCATCAATTACTACTTCTTCTTCATATAGATCAATTTCCATTAACTGTTTAAGCTCCGATGTTTCTTTTTCATCTTCCACCTTTTGCTTCTTTGCTACTTCATGTTCTAGCTCTGTTCCTGCTCTCTTTTCTTTGCCCTCCACCAACTCTCTTCTGAAGTCCTCAAATGTGTTTACCCTTTTGAATGCTTTGTCAAACATCTCTTGGATAGATTCAAATTCTTTCAACTTTAAATCTTTGAGCTTGTATCCTTCCATGTTCTTTAGGTAATTACACATTATCTTTCTCTGTTGAGCTTTTGTTGGTGGTTTGCTTCTTTTCTCTTTTGCTCTTTTAGCTACAAAATGCTTTCTTCTTTTCTCTAAGATTTGTTGAAATAATGTAGCTTTTTCTTCAATAGATAACTCTTCTTGTTCTTGTGCTTGCAATCTTTCAGCCAATTGATGATCATCATCAATCTTTGCCTGTATATAATCCCATATGTCAATCAAGGCAATATTGACTTCTTCTTCTTTTTCAACTTTCTCTCTTACAAGTCTTTCTTCATTAAATTCTGCTTGTAAATTTAAAGCAGTTTCTTTATCAAGCCTGATTTGATCTTTCATTTTCATAGGCTTCACAGGTTCTATCCATATTCCTTTACCTTTGTCCTGTGATTGTTGTGAAGATAGTTGTGAAGATTTTGTTTTTGTAGATTCACCTGGCTCTTGTATAACAACCCCTTTCATCTTGGGTTTTGTACTCTTCATTTCTTCAAGTGCTTGAGCCAAAGTAATATCATCAGCAGTAGTTGTTGTGGCAGCACTAACAGTTGTTGCAACACTAACAGCACTAACTTTATCACTAGCAATACTAACTTGAGCAGCATCAATAATTAGCTTAGCAGTGTTAATAACTTCAACTACTTCTTTAACAACATTTTTTGTTCAGCAAGCATCTCTTCACCAGCAGAAACATTAGCGGCACTAACTAGGGTAATTTCTTCATCTGCATCAATAGCATCAATCCTCCCCTGTTTGAATGCATCCTCACCCAAACTTTCTTCATCACCAGAGGATTCTACCCTAGTAGTTAAACCAACTTGGTATAATCTCTTCAGCTTATGAGTTCTTGACCTATTTTTCCTTTCAAGCTTCTTGGCCCTCCTTTTTAGACTAGCAATCTCATTCTGTTGAGTGGTCTTTGTCTTCTCCAAATCAAGAACCCTGTTTTGTAAATTGGTACATAGTTCCATCAATTCATTAAGTCTAAGACTATCCTCATCACTTTGAAGTGTGTTACCTCTTACGAGCAGTGAATCATTAGAATGTTTAGATACACTCTCAAACATAGTTTGAACAGGTGTATCCCCTATGGTTTCCTAGCACCTGGGACCACCACTTGAATTAGTTCCTTGGGAACTAGATTCATTAGGTATTGCCTTAGATTGGGTCTTATTGATGTTACCACTGTCCTGCTCTGCTTCTAAGCTAGAAGTAGTAGTGGAAGCCCGCACCAAAATGTCATCCAACTCCTTATGGATAGCCTCATCTGTAACATTTTCACTAGGATCACTAGACTGAGGTACCTGAGTGTCCTTTCTAGGCTTCCTAGGTTTTTGTATCTTTTGAGGTTAAGTTGGTGGTTGAATAATGGTGGGTGTGTGATGGAGATCAGTTGGAATTGCTAAACCTTCACCCATTTGTGGTTGGTTTTGTACCACCATTGTTGGAAATAAAGGTGTTACTCTACCAGAAAAACCTTCTCCTACCATTCTTATATTTGTAAAAATCTTTTTAGTGTGAGAGGGTGCAACATAAATTCTTTTATGAGTTGACAGATCATCAAGTTGTTGTTTCAAAAACATTTGTACAAACCTTGGATACATCAAAAATTTGCCAAACAAATTATCCAAGTTTCTAACCATGCTTTCAAAAATGTATTTTGAAAAGTTGAATTTCTGATTTGTTGGTAAACAGATAATGGCAGACGTCATAGTACTACTAAACTCATTCCATGCAGTAGTCTTTGGACTTCAACATTGTAAAATTGTATGAATCAAAAATTTCCATTGTGGGGAGAAGAATGGTTTATAGAAAGTTAGTTTTTGAGAAACTTTCTCATACCCCATCAATGATAGTTGTTCAAAAATGGTAGAATTAGGTAAACAATCAATACCATTTTCAACTAAGTAAAACTTGATTTTGATCAATTAACTTAAAGTTTGGAGATAAAACAATACATTCAGTGTCATTAAAATGAACACTATTCTTTTTATCACACATTTGTGAGACACTAAAGAGATTAAACTTTAACTCTCTCACAAAATACACATTTTCAAAATCTAGATTACCAGTTTTAATGGTACCTTTTCCTGTGATTTTACATCCTTTGGGGTTCCCTCCAAAAGCAACATATCCTCCATCTATCTCTTTATAGTCTATAAGATAGGACATGTTCCCAATCATGTGCCTTGAGCATCCACTATCAATCACTCCTTGATCATGTAAATCCATTTATGGATTGCCCAACACATTAGATAAGAAAATCCGCTTCTTTTAGGGACCCAAGCCATCAATGACTTGGATCTTCCTTGTGCATCAACATAATCAAACTTTTTAGGGCGATTGATGCACTGTTGTGTTTAGAAACATGGTCTAAAACTTTATACTTTGGTTTCCAAACCCAACAAGCTGAGGCCTTAACAGCATTAAAATTATTTCCCTTAACAACATTAACTACTGCTTTTGGCCTAGCAGTATTAAAATTTTTACCCCTAACAATATTAACCCTTTGATTAATATTACTGTTTTTAAATGATGTGTTCTTATGAATGGGCCTCTTAACAGTTGAATGTGTTGTTTTAGAAAGATGTGCCTTTGGTCTAGCATCATTCACTTTGGTCTAGCCGTATTAACTGATACTAAGCCAGACTTCATTAGTACTTCTCTTGGCACCATGTTCTTTTTAGCACAGGGGTGAGTCTTTTTAGCAAAGTTTTGATGATTCACCCTTTGAGCATTGTTCCAAACAGGTTTTACCATCCTTTGATTTTAAAACTATTTTTGATGGTAATTGCAATCAACCTGCAAATGATCAAAGCTTCCACACACATAACAGGCCTTATTAAACATCTCAAAATTGCTTCCTAGTTTTTGAGACATCATATTGTTCTAATTTCTTTGATTGCCTCTTGGACTGTGAGTGTTTTACCTAAGTTTCTTAACTTGTTTAACAGTTTTCCTAGCAGTTTTCTCTTGTTGCTTAG
Organism: Tanacetum coccineum; assembly: GCA_026074375.1. Classification (NCBI taxonomy): domain Eukaryota; kingdom Viridiplantae; phylum Streptophyta; class Magnoliopsida; order Asterales; family Asteraceae; genus Tanacetum; species Tanacetum coccineum. The sequence continues at coordinate 25,498 of BQNB010034394.1, forward strand.
GTTTGACAAACTCTATCTTAGCAATACTAGGCTTAACTGTTTTCTTCTCAGTTTTAGTTTGAGACGCATTTTCTTCCTCACTATCTGACACCTATTCTTCAATAATTGAGGCATCATCATTCTTCCTAACTACTTTAGACACTTCTTCACTAGACATAGCTTTACTGTTCTCAACTACATGCTTATTAACAAACTCATCTAAACCAGTAAAAGACAAATTAGTTGTTGGAGGCATGAAATTTCCTGTGTAGGGAGGTGGAACTGCATTGTATTTTTCATAGCCTAAACCTTTCTTGCAATTATCAACAATCTGACACTTTATGATCTTGTTTAAACTTTTAGATGCATTTTCAAATTTATCTACATTAAATTGAATGTTATCTTTTTCTTTTTGAATTTTTTCAAGCTTCTTCCTAATCTCTCTAATAGTTATTTCACCTACTTGAATATCCCATTTTAAGCCATCAATTTTTTCTACATAAACAGACTCATTCTTTTTATAAAATTCAAGTTTTTCTTCCACTGATTCTAAACATATTTTATAACCTAAAACCATTAAACTAGATTTCTCTAAATCTCTTAATAGTTGATCATTTTGAGATTTAAGTAATTTAACAGTTTCCATACAAGATTTTGAACAATTTAAATCATTGGATACCTCTAATTCAGAACTTGAAGATGAGTAAGCCATGAGTGCATAATTAGGCCTTTCCTCTGCCTGATCACTCCAGTCATATCCACCAAGACTATCACATGACACCAAAGCTGTAGAAGTAGTTGTTTCCATAGGCACATTCCTTATTGAGCTTTCCTTGTTCTTGTTGTCTTAATTTCTTGGAGCTCTGCACTCCCTAGCAAAATGTCCCCTCTTGTGGCAGTTGTAGCACTTCACTTTGGACTTATCAAAACCAATAGTCTCATTGCCATTAACAGTAAGCTTCCTTCCTGTATTCTTCAAAAACCTTCTAGCCCTCATAGTCAACATGGCCATTTGCCATCTCAAGTCCATCTCTTCTATGTCATCTGGATAGATTTGTTGCAAGTCCTCATGTATAAGTTGAGGACTATTTGGTTGACTAGCAAAGAATGCACAAATAACAGCATCACTCAAGTTATCAATATTTGTAGAGTTAGTAGCATTACCTTAAGTGCTAGCAGTAGAAACTCCATGAGCAGTATTAACTGCTTCATTGGTGCTGTTAGTGTTGTTATTTGAAGAGGATACAAAAGCCATGTTATGTGTGCTTGAACTTAAGCTAGACATCCCTTTATCTTCTGGTTCATACACCTTGAGGTTGTTGTAGAGATCATCCATGCTCATTGTATCCAAATCAGCTTTATTCCTCCATACAATAGCATGTGTGTTCCACTCAGGTGACAACCTTATTAATAACTTTTGATTAACATCTTCTTGTGAAAGTTTTTCATCCAAAGGCTCCAACTGACTCACAAGCTTTTGAAGCCTATCAAAAGTTTGATCAAGCATCTCTGAGCTTGAAGTAGTGAAGTTTTCATATTGCTACTTTAAGAGATTCCTTTGAGTCTTTCTTGTAGCTACATTCCCCCCAAATTTCTTTCCAACAGCTTCTAACAACTTCTTAGCATCCTTTATAGAGTTAAACTTTAACTGATGTTTATTGGGAATGCCTATCATTAAAGTACTTCTAGCTTTCACCTCTAATCTTCTTTGAGCCTTTTCTTCAGCAGTTGTAATAGGCATCTCTGTCATAACACCTTCCACAATTTTTGTTTTTGGTAAGGTTGCACCATTCTCTATGACTTCCCACAGTGTATAGTCTATCATCTGGATATATTGTTCAATCCTCATCCTCCATATCTCATACTCACCAGGTTTAAGCATGCAAACTTTGGATGCAGCCACCATGTGTGCAGAATCTTAATCCATATCTTCTTATTTACAGATCTCAAACAAGCTCTAATACCACTTGTTGATCCCACTTTAATAGATCGAATTCCTTAAGCTTGTATAAGGTTTAGTTATATTAGATAAATCTAACACAAATATAGTAGAATCTGTGTTTGAATGTATTAAAGATTATGCAGAATCTAATCTTTAATATTAAGAAGAATTATCAATGAAACAGTAAAACATTGAACATACAATTCAACAAAATAAGCTCCAATACTATTAATGATAATAATACAAATACTCACACAGTATTAGGGTTACAAAGACCTTGAAGCTATGAATTATACGTCTAATGATACTAATACGATTGATGTGTATCAAACTCTATGCCTTAGGACCTCCTTTTATACACCAAGGAACCCTAGTCGGCTTACAATACTTTCCTAAGTATCCATAATCTTTTCTATAAACAACATAATCTTTTCTATAAACAAAATAACTTAATACATATCACATAAGCAGTACTAACAACAAACAGTACTAACTTATTAACCTTACCAGCATTAACTTGTCTCTGAGCAGTCTTAATATTCACTAGTAGTTGTAACTTTGTACTAGCAGTACTAACTTTGTACTAGCAGTAGTAACTACTTAGCATATTTTCTTTGAAGTTCATGAGCAGCACTAACTTCAACTGAGCAGCATTAACAAAAACATGAGCGGCAGTAATTCAAATAGCATCAAGAAGACTTTTAATCCCAACAACACTTCTGGAGGAATACAATTCCTAGGTGATAAATTAGTCAGCTAGATGTCAAAGAAGCAGGATTGCACTGTAATGTCATCAGCAGAGGCAGAGTATGTGGCGTTATCTACAGGTTATGCTCAAGTAATGTGGATGAGGACGCAACTTAAGGATTATGGCCTCAACTACAATAAAATATCGTTGTATTGCGACTCTCAGTTAGCCATAGAAATATCATGCAACCCCGTTCAGCACTCCCGTACCAAGTACATCCATACTCGATATCACTTTATCAAGGAACATGTTAAAAATGGTATAATTCAATTGTATTTTGTTAGAACTGAATACCAATTAGCTGACATGTTTACTAAAGCCTTACCCGAAGATAGGTTTCAGTATCTTGTCAGACGGATTGGTATGAGATCTTTGACTCCAACAGAACTAGAGGTTCTGACAAATGAATATGCTTGATATATTCTTCAAACATCTACTTGTAAATATTTTTGAAAAAGAAATACAAAATATAACACCTATAAAAACAAATACAAAAATATAAAATTTCAAAAAGAAAATACAAAATCAGAAAATCAGAAAATTTCCAAAAGGAATCTTCTCGACATGTCTCTTGGAATCGATAACATTTACGTACCTAGAAATGTCGATTAACATTAACACAGGCATGTAAATGAAGTTCAAGCAAGAGTTTCAAATGCTTTCAAAACATGCCATTTTTAATTTTTCTTGATGGCTTATGTGCAAATTTTAGTACATAACCCGGACTTCAAATAAAGGAAAATTTATCTATAAAGATAACTTATCCTAACAACGATAAAATCAACTTTTCTCGGTCTTGAGCTATTCCTACAAGACATTCAAAATTTTGAGCTCAAGAAAAAGGATAGTGTACGCATAAGTGCACTTACCCTTAGAGTTAGAAGAGAAGTCTTCTAACATTTGGTTTTTCAAAAAGTTGAACACAATTGTGTACGCATAAGTGCACTACATTTGGTATCTTTCAAAATTGTGTGTTCAACACTCCATCCCTCACAAAGTTTTAAAAGACAACAATCTTTAAATTGGTTCTATTGTTGAGGGGGAGTTTTTCGAAAAACAAAATTTTAATGTTCTTGGATACATCATCACATGATAATTCTTATGTATTCAACACATTATAAAAATATCTTAATAACAAATCAGAAATAATAATGACTACTCAATAGATTGTATGTTATAAGATGATATAGTGTCTGAGCACAATTTTTCAAGAATTCTTCAATGACAATTCATAATCTTTCAAAATTATGTGCTCGACATTAGCTCTACGTCAATTTTATATTTATTTTACAACTTGGTATCACTTTTTTTGGTGTCAAACATATGTAAAATTAAGAGGGAGCAAGAAGAGAAAGTTCCATATAATTCATGCTGATAATATTTTCTCCACACAGAATTTTCAAGACCAATTTTAATCACAGTGTATTTCAAAAACTAAGTGAATGATTTAAAATAAGGGGATAAATGTAATTAAAATGTGATCTAGAAAATAATAAGTGATCTAAAGACTCAAGAGTATAAAGTGCTTAACACTCTTACCCACATGTGCAAAACATTTTCGTTTATCGATGCACGTGTGAAGGGGGAGTTTTTCCAAAATATGAAACTCTCAAAGTGTTAAACAGTTTTGATAATTCTATCAAAAACTTTGATTGATTTTATACAAGGTTTAATGGTTATGATCAAATACTCAACAACATCTTAACTTACGACGATTCTAAAGTCATAAGGTGGTTAGGTTAGGCATTAGTCCTTTGATCCAACTAGAACCGGAGGCATCTACCCAAGGATACCCCATAGTTAGAAATAGCAGTCCTTAGGTATGATTAGAGATGAATGAGTATAAGGGAATAATGCCGACTAAGATTGAGCTAACATTGGAACAATCATAACAAGGTGTTAGTAATGATGTCTTGGTAAGAATTGAAGGGGTTGAAGAATGAAAAAGAAATATATGGATAAAGGGTGAAAATATAGCAGCCATCCACACACCGTAAGCAGAAACCAGGTCAATACATAATCTATCAAATTCACAAAGATGAATTCTGGTATTGAAGAATGACATCATGGACCGAGTGATGCACGGCACAACCCTTCCTAGCCATTCAAGTTTCTCTCAACAGAAACTTGTCTCATTTGTCACGGAGATACACATGACTTCTATTGACTATCTCACTCCGAGTTAGTTGATATTGAATAGGTGGTAGTTTGCTCCATCCTCTGAGTACTAAAACCAAAACGCACTAATCGAGTCTAGAGCCAAGAGATCAATAAAAGAAATCTCATTAGGACACATTCCATGACAAACACTTGTTGTTCCTCATAATATAACAACTGTTATCAAGAGTCCTACGCATTATCCTTGTGATTTTGCCAGAACATCTGAGTGATAATTTTTAGTATTCAGAGTGATGATCGAAATCCTTCCAGAGTCAACATCAAACAACTCTATGGTAGGTGACTTGCGAGATTCTATTTGAATCAAACTTGTGTCAACTGGAAAGCAACGATGGTGAGATTCTATATTAATCAAACTTTGTTAGCCTCAATTTTATTGAGTCAATAAAGGAAGCTCGTTCCCGTGTTCAAGACCTCACTTTGGGGGAGATTGTTAGCCTCAATTTATTGAGTCGAACAAGGAAGCTCGGTCACTCTACGATGGAGCTTCGGTCTTTAATTAGTTAATGTTGTAATAAAATATTATCGGGAATCGGGCTCGATAGTTAATCTAATATTGTATATGTTTCGGGTTTAATCCCAAACAAAACCCGAGCCCGGGTCCTAGTTAAATATCCCACGCGTCGTAGGGATATATATATATAGATATTTTCCATATGAAAATATCTAATTCTCATAATATCTATTTTCTAAATCTAAAAATCTTTTTTTTCTCTCATCTCTCTCTCTTCTCTCTCTCTCTAAACAGATAAACAAACCATCACACATACACATCAACAACACAACACAGCCTACACTATCGACAAATACAATACATGGAGAACAACAACATCAACACACAACAGCACCCAACAATGTAGGTCGGTAACAAGACAACACAAACACACCACAGTAATTAAATATCGAATAAATTTAGGTAAACACTCACATTACACAACGTGGTCTTGCCCATCTTTTGTCTGTGTTCTACGTTCCACTGTGTTTTCACGAACGAAAACACACCACAAGACACATAAAAGTGATACACCATCCCCCTAGCGCCCACCCCGCAGCCCGCTACCTCGAAACCCAAACCCCGCCACGAAGGAAAAAAACAAGAAATGTTACGACAAAGCGAACAATATCTAACACTCACAACTAATCAAATATTCTCACCTCTCATACTAACGATACTCACACAATCCACGATTCAATATATCCTATACGAGTGTAGAATTCAAAGAGCAGCTATATAAATCGGGCCCGCACCAATTAGGAATCAGATCGCCGACGTTAGGATAGTCGTGTAATTTATTAAAGTTATATGAATGTTGAAAAGCTAATTAGACTCGACCTAATTTGGTTTCATCAATACGCAACCAAAGTTAATTCGAGGCACATTATTTAGTTGAAGGAAAATCTCTCGGACTTCATTGGGTATCGACATGGTGGTTACCAACGGTGAAAAGAAGAGACGAACAAAACGAGTTGAAAGACGTAAAGTCAACCGAACCAGTTGATAAAACCACGTTAATCAACCGAAAACGGCGTGAAAACACGTTTGAAAGAACGAGAGGACTCGAACAAGCGGACTCGAACAAGCTGACTCGAACAAGCTGACTCGAACGAGAAGAACTGAACGAGCGGACTCGAACAAGCGGACTCGAACGAGCGAAATCGAACGAGCGGAACCGAACGAGCGGAACCGAACGAGCGAAATCGAACGAGTGAAAAACTCAAGGACCGAACGAGTTTCTTCTACTTGAACCGTACGAGTGTAATCTTGAAATAACCGAACGAGTGTGATATTGAAAGTGCCGAACGAGTGTAATTTTCTATACTCGTTTAAGTGTTTTCAGTTTTCGGTTTTCGGTTTCGAGTGTCGTTAATCTACAGGACTTAAGACTTATACCATCGTGATCGTGACATCTTTTCGATCAACATGGTATATTCGGATTTCACCGACGATAACCGTACCGGTTCATAATATCAAATCCATAATCGTTCTTATTTCTACAGTTTTCAACACGAAAAGAAGATAACAAATTGGAGGGAAATATCTTATTAATTACCTAAATTTCAAGAGTGACAAGATTGGTCCCTGAACTTCAAACCCAATTCAGACTTCGTCCTTTGTTTGTTTTATAATCCTTATTGTTAAAACAACATTACATCGTTTCTCCGTAATTGAGTTTTCATCAACCATTAATCATTTCAAGCTCAAAATTCGTGCACTGTTCATCGTTTTAGCTCACTAATCGTTTACAAAAAAATTTATCTATGGGTCTGATATCTGCATCATCAACATGTGCATCATTCCCTGATCTGCTGCTTGTATCCTGCTCTTGTGATTCTATCCATTGCTTTCAATGATAACTAAACTAGCATCTAATTCTTTACTCGTATCAATCTTTTCCTCTGTCGTCTGGGTTTGTCTTTCATTCACCCTGCTGTCATACTCTATTTTATGCAGTGCTCTTTCATCAATTGACTTTTTGACATATTCCATGAATTGGACCAGCGTCTCACAGAATTTTGGAATATCAAGTTGAGTGTATTGTAAAAAGTAGTTGCGTGTCATTACAATATATTCATCATTCAAATAGATCTGTGAGTTGATGAACATTTGAAATCTATGTCTCGAGTACTTAAAAGATAGCCTGGATCCAATCTTCTTGAAAGTCTTTGTTATCAAGTTGCTTTGAAGTTGATCCAAGTTTAGGAACATTGGTGCCTGTAAAAATCTCAAAATCTTGACAAAATAGTGTTGCAAGATCGCGCGTCCGAATCCATTCTCGGTTCGAACTTCCATTTAAGTGTTATTTGAAAGGACGCTTGAGGTGAGAATGAAGTTGTTGAAAAGATACCATGCAGCTGTCTTTTGATTTGTCTTGAATTAGTAGCATTTGTTGTCTTCGATTCGACACGGAAATATGGTATCTTTCTTTTCCCTTTTTAATCGTGATAATGAAGTTAAAAGATTTGTTGGATCTTAAGTGGATGTCATGTGATTTAAATTGTGGTTGCATGCAATTCACGTTCACGGGATTTTACTCGTCTCTGATCAAAACCGACAAATGATTAACGGAATTTTACAAGATCACTAGATAACCGTAAATGAACGATCGATTGTTGTTGAGGTTTGTTTCTTGTATGATTAATGCAGTTTATAGTCCTTGGTTTTATGGTTTTTGGTTTTGGCTTATGGTTTGATGTAGTTGTTGGAATTCGGCACAGTTGGATTATGAAAAAATAAATTTTCACCTTATTACCAAAATCTAAAATTTGGTGTAAAAAATAGAGCTAAAAAGGCTATAGAAAAAATTATATTTTACTTAATTTTCCAGTCCCAAAAAGTGTCGCTAAAGTATGTCATCCGAAAACATATTTTACCTATTACCAAAAATTTGAAATTTGTGTGTAAAAATAAGTTTAAAAGCTATAGAAAAAAATTATATATTACCAAACTTTTTTTTTAAACAGCTGCTAGTGTAAGCTAACCGCCGTATAAATAGAATATCAAACCGCTGCTTCTTTGACAATCGCCGATGTTATTAAGAAAACAATAACCGTTGAATGTTTCCTTTGAGCAACTCGAGTTTGTTAACGCGCCGTTTTAGCAACTCGCCGTTTAGCACCTCGTCCGTTTTAGCAAACTCTGCCGCCTAACTTTTTATTAGTACACAGCCTCACCAAAATTTTTGATTAAAAATAAAACCAACTCGCCTTGGACTTTGGCAACTCGCTTTGACGTGTTTTTAAAATACGAGCTTGTCCTTTTTTGTCAAACCGCCGTGAGAAACAACTACTTAAATAAGCAACCCTCACGTTATGAACACAAGGATTCGAATTTGACAAATTCACTAAATAAAAACTTTTCTATCCACGATATCAATGTCACATTGCAATACTAAGTGTGTATATCAAGTTTTTAAAATACCTTAACGATATTTCTATGAGAATCGTCCAACAAATTAGGGCAACTCTCCACGAAGAAATATAAAAAATATTCAAACCTTTTTGGCTTTTGGATTCGAACTTGAGTCTTGTTAATCACTTGTAGTGGCAACACATGAACTTCTTTAACATTAGTAACAAGAACAAAAACCACAATGATTAGCCAACAAATTAAGCCCAAATAAGCTTTATGGAGGCCCGTGGGCTTTTAGAACCAAAATAAGCCACGAAATTTGCTAATCAACCACAAGAATCAAACACAAATCCACCCTTGAAGCTCTGATACCAATTGTAGGATCCCGTTAACACTTCATAACACGAATCAATCACGGATAAAGAACTAGAAAAGAGAAAGGAGGTGAGTTGTTTTAGAGAGAGAAAGAAGAGAGAGAGAGAGATGAGAGAAAAGAGAAATGGAATTATTTAGAAAATGAACAACTAACTTTTCCAAGTGGAAAAGTTCCTTATATACCCCGACACTTAAAAGTGACGCGCGGGATATTTAACTAGGACCCGGGCTCGGGTTTTGCTTGGGATTAAACCCAAAACATATACAATATTAGATTATCTATCGAGCCCGATTCTCGATATTATCCTATTACAACATTAACTAATTAAACACCGAAGCTCCATCGTAGAGTGACCGAACTTCCTTGTTCGACTCAATAAATTGAGGCTAACAAACAGTTTCCATACAAGATTTTGACCAATTTGAATCATTGGATACCTCTGAGTCAGAACTTGAAGATGAGTAAACCATGAGTGCTTAATTAGGCCCTTCCTCTGCCTGATCACTCCAGTCATAACCACCAAGACCATCACATGACACCAAAGCTATGGAAGTAGATGTTTCCACAGACATACTCCTTCTTGAGCTTTCTTTCTTGTTATCTTGATTTCTTGGAGCTCTGCACTCCCTAGCAAAATGTATCCTCTTGTGACAGTTGTGAGCACTCTTCTTTTGGACTTATCAAAACCATAGTCTTATTGCCAGTAAGAGTAAGCTTTTTTCTGTATTCTTCAAAAACCTTAGCCCTCATGGTCAACATGGCCATTACCATATAAAATCTATCTCTTATATGTCATCAGGATGGATTTGTTCAAAGTCTCATGTGCAAGTGAGGACTATTTGGTTGACTAGCAAAAGAATGAACAATAACAGCATTAACTCAAGTTTTCAATATTGTTAGAGTTGCAGTATTAACTTGGTGTAGTAGTAGTAACTCCATTCATGAGCAGATTAAAGTGCTTCATCTTTGAGCTGCTAGTGTTGTTATTAGAAGATGACACAAAAGCCATGTTCTATGTGCCTAAACTTAAGCTAGAGATCCCTTTAACTTCTGGTTCATACACCTTGAGGTTGTTGTAAGATCATCATGCTCATTGTTATCAAATCAGACTTATTCTCAACAAATAGCTGTGTGTTTCACTCTGGTGACTAATTTTAATAACTTTTGATTAACATCCTCTTGTAAAGCTTTTTCACCAAAAGCTCAACTGACTCAAAGTTTTTGGAAGGACATATCAAAAGATTGATATTAGAGCATCTTGACCTGGGGGAGAAGTGAAGTTTTCAAATTGCTGCTTAAGAGATTCTTTGTGTCTTTTTAGTAGCTTAATTCCCACCAAATCTCTTTTTTATAGCTTCAAGCAAAAGCTTAGCATCCTTTATAGAGTTAAACTTTAACTGATGTTCATTGTGAATGCCCTTCATTAAAGTTCTTTTAGCCTTCACTTCTAATCTTCTCTGAGCCTTATATGCAACAGATGTAATAGGCATCACTGTTGTAACACCTTCCACAACTTGTGTTTTTGGCAAGGTTGCACCATTCTCTATGATTCCACAGTGCATAGTCTATCATTTGGATGTGATTTGTTCAAATCTTTCATCCTTCATTAAATTCAAAACGCACGCCGGTTTGAGCATTGGAACTTTTGGTGCAGCACCATGTGTACAGATCTTGATCCGTATCTTCTAGCAAAGGTTTCTCAGGCAACAAGGCTCTAAATACCTCTTGTTCGGTCCCACTCAACACTTTCTATAGATCAATTTCCTTAAGTTTAAGGTTTAGTTATATTGGATAAATATAACACAACTATAGTAGAAACTTTGTGTGAATGTATTAAAGATTATGCGGAATCTAATCTTTAATAAGAAGAATTTTCAATGGAACAGTAAAACACAATGAACATATAATTCAACAAAACATAAAGCTCTAATATTATTAAGCAAATAATACGAATACTCTCAAAGTATTAGGGTTACAAAGACCTTGAAGCTATGATAATTCTATGAATGAATCATTTTTGTTTTGATATATGTGTTGGTATTGATACCCTTTGATACCTATGCCTTAGGACCTCCTTTTATACACCAAGGAGTCCTAAACGACTTACAATAATTTCCTAAGTAATCATAATCTTCTAAACAAATAACTTATACATATCTTTTACCAAAATATCTCATACAAATCTATGAGATTAAAGAAACGTTGATAATCTTCTAGGATCGTTTAAGCCATCTAGGATATCAATAACATTGATAATATACTTGTCAGCGGAATTAACACATAAAGAATAATGTTATAAACAAGGTTTTACCAAACATTCAAGCCCCAATTATTTATTGATCAGAGATTAATACGGTTACATCATTGACTGTAACAGGAATTATAAGATCCTCTGAGGCTAAACCTAAACATATGGAGTCTACATCTCTACGCCTGGAATACACACACACACAACACACCTACGGTTTTAGGTACACTATGGAACTCAAAAATTGTACACCTAAACCTAATGACCTGTATCTCTTTATATAGTAGAGATATTAGGTTTACAAAGGATAAGAACAAATATAGATATTAATAAATCTTTTTAGCATTTAACTTTATCTTCAGAATCTTTAAAATCTTCCATCTTTTGAAGAATTCCTTTTTATCTTATAAGTCCTTCATCTTCTCTTATGTTTTGTCTTATCAACTCCCAAATATAATTCCCAACAATCTTCCCCTGGTTGATAATGACAAAACCAAAATAAGCACGAGCTTCTTCCCTTGAAGCTAATATATATGAAAGAACATAACTATACCACCAAGGATCTGTAAGTTGCACATCTTCTTTGTAATGCCTTCTTTCCACTCTTTTGTCATAATCCACATAGGGACTAAGTTATGCTACCTTTGATTTTGACAACCACAAACACTATTATACTTCTAATCCAGCCTTCCAACAATTAAATTAACCTCCATGATGGCCTTAAGATAAATGAACTTGCGCAGTAGAAACTTAAACTAGCAGTAGTGATAATGACTTACAGTAGTAAAAACATTAACCTCATGTAGCATATAAATGGTTAAACATTTTAACAATAAGCTTCCCCTGAAACCCATATGTTAACCATTTCTTGAATCTTCAATTCTGTAATCTCTATGTAATGATCACTGATGAAGTAAACTAAGTATAACGAACTTGATACTGAAGTAGAACAACCCAAACTTGTGTCTTATATCTTGTACTATCCACGTGACTCCAAACTTATAAATAAATCTGTGAAATATAAGTAGATTGCAACCTCTTGACAAAAATCCTCATCTTCTGTGAGACACCAGACCAAAGTGATAGCAAATGTGAGCATTGAGCACAATAAGAGAAATCACACACCTTTGCTAGATTCTGACAAGTCTTCATCACATCGTTTCTAAGTACGAACAAGTTACCTCCAAATGTTGTAAGCCATTTGAGATATGATAAAACACAAACCTGTGAAACTTTACTACAACATCAAATAAGTGATAATCAATCGTCTTTGTAATCACCTCTTCAAAAAAATCTCCAAAACGAGCCATAAAATAAATTGTTGTGAAAAACAGTCCCATCTGAGATCCAAACACGTCTGCTGTCCAACATCGGACAATGCTAGCAGTATAAAGTACTATGGCAGTACTAAAAATCAAACCCAGCAGTACTAATACTAGAAAATACCTAGCAGTACTAACTGCTATATGCTAGCAGTACA
>BQNB010034394.1:39325-51633 GCA_026074375.1 Tanacetum coccineum
TTTTCTAAAATATGAAACTCTCAAAGTGTTAAACGGTTTTGATAATTCTATCAAAAACTTTGATTGATTTTATACAAGGTTTTATGGTTACGATCAAATACCCAACAACATCTTAACTTACAATGATTCTGAAGTCATATGGTGGTTAGGTTAGGCATTAGTCCTTTGATCCAACCAGAACCGGAGGGATCTACCCAAGGACCACGAAGGAAACAAGATCAATATGCCGTATCCAAAGAAGACCAATACGCCGTATTGAACATATATAGTATGTGAATATTCTGTAAGATATCAAGCATGGTCCCTACTCTAAGAAACCCCCGATACGCCGTATCCAACTCACTAGATATGTCGTATCAAGACCGACTCCAGACAGTATAAATACAAAACTCAAAATAGTTTTAAGTGTGCAAAATCAACATTATCAGATACCTAAACCATAAAAAAGTCGATTTTCAGAGGAGAAGAAAGAGCAGAAGAGGTGTGCAACCACTATCATTTCACATGGAGACAGTGTAATTCCATATACTTTAGTAATCGTTTAGTTTTTGGTATTATTCATTAACTCGGTTAGTTTACCTTGGCTAAATATTTAGGTCTTGTATTTGTTATGAGTTTGAAGGCTAATAATTTGGGTATCAGCCTTATTATGGAAGATATGAATGTTTGGTTATTGTTTTTTTGATTTCTTGATTTATCATTAAGGCTTGTTTCTATGTTTATCAATTAATTCTTGTTACGAGCATTTTGTATGCGACCTATCATTCAACTGGATCTAGTGATACGAACCAAGTAATTTAGAGTCTGGGATAGCTCTCCATATAGTGATTTATACATCTAGAATCATAGGATCACAAATATTAATCCTTCTAAGTCGTGGTCTAGGGATACGTTCGGGCTTATTTAAAACTAATTTTATTGGATATTGCCTTTGGTTTATTGGAACGTGTTGACTAGATGGTGAACCTAGATAATTCATGAAATATACGTTCTGATTCCATAAGATACGTTGGACAAGTGGATACTAGTGTATAAAGAAGCCATAAATCAGTAAGTGGGGTAAAGTCTCTATGAGCTAGGGTTTAACTAGATCACCATTGCTTTAATCCCTAAGATAAATTTAAATCAGACAAATTAAAGGATGCTTATGCAGATGCTTTAATTGTGACAGATTTAATCGTGTCCAGGTCTTAGAAAGAAATTACGCCTATGTCTAAGAATGATATGCCACCAAGAGATTAGAAATCGCATTTACACTAAATATTACAATCAACGTTCTAATCGGAGTATAATGGTTAATTCTGTTCCTTTATTTTTAAGCTCAACCGTCTTTAATCTTTGTTAATTTTGCTTTCGTAAGGTCAAAAGTGCTTGAATTAGTTTTACTCATAACCAAACCCGGGCGTGTATTCAGGACTGAAAACCTTTGTACCCATTGATCTAGGATAAACATAGGTTAGATAGGTTTTGAACATAGATTTAGAATTAATTAGATTAGATAACTCAAAGATATTAATAAACTATAGATTTAACCTCGCTCTAGTGATCGATACCTCTACTTACCAACGATGCTACATCTTGTCTAGGTAAACTACCCGTTAGTGTGGTGTTTTTTTGTTTAGTCGGCAAATGTAATTTAAAACTGAATCACCAAATCACACACCTAACTACAACACATCAAGTTTTTGGCGCCGCTACCGGGGAGTGAAAATTAATCTTGATTTTTATTTGATATTTTGGTTTTTAACATTAGATTAGATCTAACCCTTAGAAGTAGTGTAATTTAGATTCGTGTATATTCTGTATATTTGTGTATAATTGCTTGTATATTCGTTAGATTAGTTGTTTGTGATTATTTAATTGTTTTCTCAATTACACTGTTCTGGTCGATAACCAGATACGGCGTATCCACTTCCATCGGATACGACGTATTCACTTCCATTAAATACGGCTTATCGATCATCTGATACAGAATCTGAATCTATGTTTTCATACCTGATTTCCGTGCTCAAATTTTTCTATTCTTCTTCAGAACAAATCATGTTGATATTTTTACCTTTGTGAACAAGACATACTTATCAGAGCTAGTAGACTGAGGAAGATTCTATAAAGAAGCCATGACGGGAAGTTTTTGGAAAAAATACATTAAGAATGCTCATAATGAATCAAGTCTTTCTATCACTAGTAACGATATTAATGTTGAACTCAGCAAAGAATTTTTGGTGGAGTTACGAAAGAATACATATCACGAAACGCTTAATGAAGACGTGGTGGATCACATTGCTAAGGTACTTGAAATGGTTGATTTAATCTACATTCCCGGTGTAGATTCCCATCAACTACGAATAAAGTTTTTCCCCTCTCACTAGCTGATAATGCAAAAGAATGGTGGACAAACGAGGGGAAAGGAAAAATCACCACTTGGGAGGAGCTTGTTGAGAAATTCGTCTGTAGATTCTATCCCGAATCATACGATGGAGAAGATGAAATGTTAGACGAAGGAGAAAACTGGGGGATTGATCTACTTGAATTCTTATCAAACATGAACACGTCATTCAAGAACCATAAGAAAGTGGATGAAAGGACTAAAAAGGTGTTATTTCACTCATGGATGAATGGGAATTGGAATAAAAGATATGTGAATAACAGTATTTTGAACGATGATGGATGGAAGGAATCTAAATACGAAAACCCTCCTAACATTGCTACCGATTTGTTCTTCAAAGCCTATGACATACGCGATATCGAAGAAGAAATTAGACAAGGACAAATGAAGCATAAAAACAATGATAGTGATAACAAGCAGCCTAGCAAAAAGGTTTGCAAAACTAAAAAGTTTGAGGCTGTAAAGTATTCGCTAGGACCTAACGAATAATACATTGCTGTAAGAAGATGTGAATATAATAGTTAGGAAAGAGATCAAGATAGCATATCCAAGATCTACCAAGAAATTTTTTTCAGAAGAAGGACTATGTGAAGATGGAAATCCTGCTTGAGCCAACATCAAACAAGCTCTTGGTAGGTGACTTGTGCGATTCTATATGAATCAAACTTGTGTCAACTGGAAAGAAACGATGGTGCGATTCCATGTGAATCAAACTTGTTCCAGTAAATGAATTGACGACTCAATCAGAAAGATAGTAAATATATGATTCACTCATATCGTGTTGTCTGCTTTGAGACGTTCCGCTATTAAGAACAAGCAAGTATAGTGAATCTAATGCATATGCGTTAAAGGATCTAACACTTTGAGTTTGAAACCCTGTCAAGGAGGTTCTTCCAAATTTAACCTACCTGATCACAGGTACATTATTTATACTGTTAAACGGTCCTCACAGAACCAGAGGTTAATGCAACCGAATCTCGATGAATGACAAAGCCAAATTCGTCCATATCTGTTCTTTATCACTAACTCTAAAATGCAGGTACAAACGACGGTGTTACAGCCTCATTCCAGCAGAGTCTGATTCATTACAACATGCTCATGCTCAAACTACAAAGACATAATATAAGCATTAAGATTCAAGAATCAGGAAAGCTCAAGAAACAAAGACAAAGACTTCCACAAACTTTGATATACAAGATCTTCCTTTAAGATATCAAGTCTATCGAGGGAGATTGTTAGCAAGCTTTCAAGAAGATACAAAGTATGAGCATGTTAGTCAAGACACAAGATCGCAAGGTGGCAAAGATGATCAAGACAAACAAGGAAAAGATTTAGAGATCTCGAAATCAAAGACAAAGTCGAAAGATAACGAAAAAGGCTAAAGATCAAAATCACACAGCATGAAGGAACAAGCCTACAATGAAGACATGGAACAAGACCGCGTGATCTTAATGACAAAAACAATCTCATTGATCTCATGAACAAGTGTCACAATGAACTCACTTTCGGGGAGATTGTTTGCCTTAAAATATTAAGTCGAACAATGAAGTTCGTTCATTATGAATATTAGGTCTTCGTCATTTATTTAGTAAATGTTGTAATAGGCTAGAAGGGTAATCGGGCTCGTTCGTCAATCTAATATTGTATACGTTGCGGGCTTAAGCCCAATTTAAACCTGATCCCGGCCGATGAAATAAGCCCACACGTCCCACTATGTGGAGTGGGTATATAAACCCTTTTCCACCAGAAAAAGGGTGTTGGTTCTCATCTGTTTCACACACATTTGCAAGAATTAACCATTTATCTTTCTTTTCTCTATTTTCTCTTACTAACTTCTTCCTATTATCTTCTTATTTTCTTATCTTTATTTCTTGGTTTGATTATGGAAGTGAAGTGATTTATTGGTCTTGACAGAATACTGTTGCCTTAGTGTGAAAAATGAAACAAGCAACACCCTCTCCATGTGTGGAGAGAGTATTTATACTTATAATAGGCCGGCTAATGGGTCTTGTCCATGGGATTTCCATGGGCTTTTCCTAACTAGCCTATTTAGTTTCCAAATAATACTATACGAGCTATCTAAAGATATTATGGAACTGACTGATAGTTTTCGTGATCCTAATAATCTCTCCTTAAGAGAGGTCACTCCATTTTTCAAATTCTTAAACCTATCATACTATGTAGGTCTTTAGTCTTGTGCTCGCAGACTTGATTTCTATGACTTTATCTTGTGAACATGATGTAGTGATCTTTGACTTTAGGCTGGATCTTCTTCCTTCGTCTTAACATGTTTGTAATCTTGAGTCATCTTGAGATCATTAGTTAAATATAATCTCTTATCATCATCTTGTGATCTTTTGCCACCTTGTGTGCTTATGACCTTCGGACAGACATGCTCATACTTTTGTTGTTTCTTTATCTTGAAAGCTTGAATAAGACATCTTTCTTGAAATTCTTTAACTATAACACTTCATCACTTCGAGAAAGACGTTCGGTATCAGAGTGACGGAAACTTCTTTGAAATTATTTGACTTTAATACTTCGGCACTTCAAAAAAGATGTACGGTATCAGAGTAGCAAAAGTCTTGAAACATGTACTTAAGCTTTCATGATCTCTTTACATTTGTCGTTCGAGTATAAGCATGTGGCTATGAATCTTTGAGTCTGCTGGAACCGAGTACCTCCACGTCCATCTTTATATATATCTACAACAAAACAGTTAGCAATAAAGTTGGGGGAAGAATATGGCTTTGTCATTCGCCCGTGTGGTTGGATTAACCTTTAAATCCGTAAGGATCGGCCTATGATCGGGTAGAATCAATTTAAGAAGAATCTCCTTGACAGGAATTCCAACTTGCAGTATTGACCCATATTGTATAATTATTGTAAAGAATTGTTACTTAATAGTTTATATTTGAGAATTAAAGTAATTAAGGAGTACTTGGTGAAAGTTAACAAAAGGCATGCATTCTAGAGCTTAAACGAATATATTTTAAAGATTTATGATTCTGACTACCAATACGCCATATCCATCAAGAAGATACGGTGTATCCATGCCTGCACTCACCAAAGACCACGAAGGAAACAAGATCAATACGCCGTATCCAGAAAAGACCAATACGCCGTATTATAGATATAGTATGTGAATATTCTAGAAGATATCAAGCATGGTCCCTACTCTACGAAACCCCTGATACGCCGTATCAAACTCACTGGATACGCCATATCGAGACCGAATCCAGACAGTATAAATACAAAACTCAAAAACGAGTTTTAAGTGTGCAAAATCATATTCTTGATACCTAAACCATAAAAGTTGATTTTCAGAGGAGAAGAAGAGCAGAAGAGGTTGTGCAACACTATCCATTCCATAGGAGACACGTGTAATTCCATATACTTTAGTAATCATTTAGTTTTTGGTATCATTCATTAAATCGGTTAGTTTACCTTGGCTAAATAATTACTCTTGTATTTATTATGACGTTTGAAGGCTAATACCTTTGGGTATTATCCATTATTATGAAGATCTGAATGTTTGGTATTGTTTATCTCGATTTCTTGATTTATCGTTGAATGCTTGTTTATGTTTATCAATTTATACATGTTTATGAGCTTTTGTATGCGACCTACCATTCAACTGGATCTAGTGATACAGACCAAGTAAATCTAGAGTCTGGGATAGCTCTCCAAATAGTAATTTATACATCTAGAATCATAAGATCACAAATATTATCCTTCTAAGTCTGTGTCTAGGATACGCTTCGGGCTTAATTAACTTCGATACCTAAACTATAAAAGTCGGTTTTCAGAGGAGAAGAAGAGCATAAGAGGTTGTGCAACGCTATCCATTCTATAGGAGACACGTGTAATTCCATATACTTTAGTTATCGTTAAGTTTTTGGTATCATTCGTTAACTCGGTTAGTTTACCTTGTCTAAATAATTACTCTTGTATTTATTATGACGTTTGAAGGCTAATACCTTCAGGTATTAGCCATTATTATGAAGATCCGAATGTTTGGTATTGTTTATCTTGATTTCTTGATTTATCGTTGAATGCTTGTTTATGTTTATCAATTTATACTTGTTTACGTGCTTTTGTATGCGACCTATCATTCAACTGGATCTAGTGATACGGACCAAGTAAATTTAGAGTCTAGGATAGCTCTCCATATAGTAATTTATACATCTAGAATCATAGGATCACAAATATTATCCTTCTAAATCTGTGTCTAGTATACGCTTCGGACTTAACTAGTTAATTAGATATTGCCAATGGTTTATTGATCGTATTGACTAGAAGGTGAACCTAGATAATTCAACAAATAACGTTCTGATTCTGACAAGTGGACTACTAGTGTATAAAGAAGCCGAGCCATTAAGCAGTAAGTGGGTAAAGTCTCTATGAGATAGTGTTTAACAAGATCACCATTGCTTTAATCCCTAAGATAGATTATAATCAGCAAATAAGGATGCTTTATGCGGATGCTTTAATTGTGACAGATTTAATGTGTCTAGGTATTAGGAAGAAGTAATGCCTAAGTCTAAGAATAATATGCCACATCGAGATAAGAAATCATTGCACTAAATAAACAAACCAACATTCTAATCGGATTAATAACGTTTAATACAGTTCCCTTATATTTGGCTCAACTGCTTTTTTATCTTTTGTTAATGTGCTTTCGTGGGTTAAAGTGCCTTGAATTGATTTTAGTCACCAACCAAACCCGTGCCAGTCTCTCAGGCTGAAAACCCTTTTTACCCATTAGATCTAGGACTAACATAGGTTTAGAATAGATTTAACATAGATTAGAATTAACTTAGATTAGATAACCAAGATATTAATAAACTGAAAAGATTTAACCTCGCTCTC
Source organism: Tanacetum coccineum (assembly GCA_026074375.1). NCBI lineage: Eukaryota > Viridiplantae > Streptophyta > Magnoliopsida > Asterales > Asteraceae > Tanacetum > Tanacetum coccineum. The sequence continues at coordinate 46,584 of BQNB010034394.1, forward strand.
TATGATTGACACCCTACTTACCAACGAAGCTACATCTTAACCGGGTACACTGCTCGTTAGAGTGTTGTTTTTTGGTTTATTCGGCAAAATATAAATTTAAAACTTGAATCACCAAATCACACACCTAACTACAATACATCATCATCGTACTCAGCTTGTTCTCATTACCGGAGTGTCTCAAAGCAAACAACATAATAAGAGTGAACTAGTGAGTTACTGTCTCACCGATTAAATAAAAATTAATTTTAAAATCAATTGGCGTGTCACTTGCTAAAGTGGTTTTGTGACACTTCGAGAGTTTTAGCATTTCATTATTCATCAACTGTCAATTCATAGTTTGGACCAAATCGATATCTAGTGTCACAAGTTTGATTCATATAGGATCTCACAAGTCACCTACCGCAGAGCTTGTTTGATGTTGGTTCTGGAAGGATTTCCATCGTCATTGTGATTACATAAGTCTCACTCTGATGTGCTGGCAAAATCACAAGGATAACGCATAGGACTCTTAAGATATTACTAGTTTTCACAGTGTGTGAGAAACCCGTTTTAAATGGATAAGTGTCTGAGAGATATTTATGGATGATCTCTTTATTAGCTCTGGACTCGATAATGCATATTTGATTTTAGTGATCGAAGGCTAGATCTGATTGCCACCTTTTCAATACCAACTAACTCGGAGTAAGAAAGTCGATAGAAATATGTGTAATCTCTGTGAGTTTTGAAACAAGAGTCTTTCCGACCTTGAGTTGCTAGGGAGGGTTGTACATTACGACACTGGGTCCATGATGATTGTCTTCAATACTAGATAACATCTTAGTGTTTTTGACAGTTTATGTATTGACCCGGTTTACGCCTAAGTGTATGGAGGGATTCTTTCTTTTCACCCTTTATCCTTACAATTCTTTTTCATTCTTCAACCTCTTCAGTGCTTACCGAGACTACATGACTAATACCTTGTTGGGTTTGTTCCAGTACTAGCTCCATCTCAGTTGGCACTATTCCCTTTTTCTTACTTTTTCTCCTTTGTTATCATACCTAAGGACTTCTATTCTAACTAATGGAATTTCCTTGGGTAGATCCCTCCGGTTCTAGCTGGATAGTAGGAACGAATACCTAATCTTAACCACCTTATAACTTCAAGTAATTAAATACATAGCCAGTCTTTTGGTATTGTTCACAACCTAAAAACCATTTGAAAATATCGATCGAGGTACATTGTGATATAAATCAAAACATTTAGTACCTCGATGGTTTTACTTTAAAAATTGCCCCCCCTACATATATGCATCGATATTAGAAAATGTTTAGCACATACGAGGAAGCTGCACTAGAGTCATTAAGATCACCTTTTACAAGTTATATATTTTAATCACATTTTCTCTCCTTATCAAAAATGTTAAATCTCTTGATATTTTGGATATCAATTGATTCAAATATATAAAAATTATTTGGGGAGAAAAATATTCAGATTATATATTATAAGCCTTGTTAGGAACATTTTAATGCCCCCTTTCAATTTATGAGGGAATTATATGGTGTTTGAGTACGTTAATTTGAATTTTTTTTGAATTAACTAAGAAATTCTTGAAAAATCGTACTCAAACACTATATATGCCTATATTTAAGTCTACACCACACATTTATATATACACAAGATTATGTTTGAGACATGACCTGAAAATGTTCAAACCGAAAATGACAAAGTCATTCTGTCCATGTCAGCAATCTGTAGTTCGTCTCGATAATCTCCATTTGGAAGTTGTCTTAGCATTCCCCTTAACCAGCAATCCTTTCTTGAGTAGATTCAAAGATTTTTTGTAAGCCGCATTAAGAAGTCGTGATGTAGAAAACCCAAATATTCGAAGTACATAATTGATTTGAAACCGTAACACCAAAGTCAATTAAGTCTCGGATGTCCGCTGTATAGGAGAGAAAGGGAAACACACACACTTATGAGATACAAATGATTATCCTCATACTCCTATGGAAGTATAGGAGGGGCATATATAGGCTAAGTGACACGATACTATCCTAACTTGTCATTATTAGTCCCTACGTGTCACGCCTTAAGTAAACTAATGTAATTCCGTATAAGTCGACATATTTTAAGGCTAACAATATTCCCCCAATATGTGGACATACGGAATTACTTACAATGTTCCTATCAAGTACAAATATAACACAAATAAAGTCTTCCAAAGCAGTTCCAAAGCTGAAGATGTCTTCTGAGTTCTCCAAGTCTTAAAACTTGTACTCCAGCTTGGATCTTCATTGTCTTTACTTGTTCTGGAACCATTGTAGTATGCATGAGTTTGATTAACTTCCCCCCAATCCATGCAGCATGTCTTGAAAAGCTTTCTTCATAGACTCCTTTTTGGCAAAGTTTCTGAATCAGCTTCCCCCTAAACCAACATCCCTATCTTAAGCAGATTCTAAAACTTTGATGTAGCTTCAACCACCTTCTATTTGTCATTAGAGTGCTGGTATTTGCTAAAACACGCATCTTTTATACCCCGTAAAACACTATTAAACGGACTAAAAATACTAAAATATGCTTTATTATATTGTAAATATGTTTGTTTGTTATTTTTATGTCTTGTAGGTAAAAAAGATTGAAAACGGTGCAAAAACGGGAATTATCGGGTTCAATTTGGTCAAGTTTAATTATTACTCATAGCCAAGATCAAGTCGTGAAAAGTCCCCGAGCATACCAGTGGAAAGAGCGCGAAAATACGAGTTCAACGGTGCCCTCGGATCTTATTGGGCCGGCCTGTAACCCATTTATATGGGCTGGGCCAGCCCATATATTTGTTAGCCCAACAAAGGCTCAATTCACAAACGGCCCATTTTCATAACTGTTAGCCCAAAATGAGTTTGCATATGAAATGAATTTTGAGTGGAATCAAATCACGTGCGGGTAAATTAATTCCAAAAGCCGCACATGACAACGCATTAAAAAAAGGGGACGAATGAAAAGTTGACACGTGGCATGGATAAAGAGTTTATAAATCTCAACTCAAATTGTAGTGTTGCATAAATGAGAAAAATGATCTGACGACTTGAATTCAATGCGTATGAGGTACGCAGTCCAAAATGACACATGACATTCATCCCTTGGCTCTTTCCACATACTGATCCGTGTGCAGTTATTAGAAGCTTATGATTGGAGGAATTATTACCTAATCATTGGGACCAATTTACACAACTTCCCCCTCTCTCACCCTATATAATCACACGCACCCCTCACTTTTTACACAGCTAGGCCTTTATTTTTCTTAGTTTAGTTTTTAGTTTTTAGCTTATAAAAGTTTTGTATTAGCTTATTTTAGTTTTTCTGCTTACTGTACTCAGCTTATTTCGCAAGTTTATTGATATGATGTAATAAAAATGGTTTGATGATTATTGAAGATTTCGGTTTAATTTAGTCTTGCTTATTTGTTCGTTAAATTTTGTTCTCGTGTTAGCTTATTCTATTAGCTGATTTTTCGTGTTTATTTTCTCAGCTTATTATTATCAAAAGCTTTTAAAAGCTTAGAAAATGACTCCTAAAAGCTCTCATGGCTCATTCGATTCATTTTTAAAAGTTTTTTTAACACTTTATGAAATAATAAGCTAGAATAAGCTCGAGTTTAGCTTATTATTGTGCTTATTAAGTTTTAGTCTTAATAGAAGTTCATCTTTTCTGATTAGATTAGTTTCTAAATAGCTTATTTGGTCTAGATAGATTTTATTTTGCTAGATTGATATTTTGTGAGCTTATTTGCTTATTCGAGTGGGTGATTGAATCGTTTATGTGTTTATAGCTTAATCAAAATCATTATTAATGAACTAGTTTGCTTATTCGATTAGTTGAATGCTTAATTTGTTTGCGTTTAGGCTGTCTTAGTCATCTTAATTGTGGATCTCGATTTTAGCTTATTTTCCTTTAGCTTATTAGCATGGTTTGTATTTTAAACTTGTCCTAATGTTTACTTGGTTATAAGAAGATCTTATTTCGTTATGTTTATGATAGTTGTTTATTTTCGTTTGCTTATTTAGAAAGCTTAAGGTTTAAATCTCGGATTTAAAGTTTTTAATAAAATGCTTATTTGGAGATTGGAAATAAGATGTTTGTGTGTTCTGGCTTATTAAGATTAAAAAAAGCTTAAGTCGTTTTATCCAGATTTGCTTGCTATAACTTAATACAATTTTGTTTTTCAAAAAGTTAGCTTAAAGCTGGTTCATATGCCTGCGTTTGGTTTGTGTAAATTTCGTTTGGGATTGAACTATTAATTTGGTCTACGTTTGATTTGTTGGGCTGTGATTAGATTAGTTGAATTTTCAATTGGGCCTTATTTTAAGTCATTAGGTCTTATTTGAAAATAACTATGTTTTGATTTGGACTTCGTCTGATTAACCTTTGGCTTGCATTTGGTTTAAATAAGTTGGGCCTTTTAGTGATATAAATTGTTTATTGATTAACAATTTGTTGTGTTATTTTGTGATTTTTTAACCGGTCTACTCACGAGGCGCGGAGCTTAAGGGTTTATTTAGCTAGACCGAATTTGATTATTTGTTTTAGCTAAATAAATCGGGTGGTATTCGTTTATTTACGGCTCTTTAATTCGGTTCCATTTTCTATCATTTTTCAATTAATTAGTGTAGCTTTAGTATAAAATGTTTTGCTTTGCTTATTTTATCATTATGAGTAGCGAGTAGTTTTATTAGTGCTTGTTGAGTGATATAGTGAATTGGGAATTAAGTGTGGATTTGAAAAAGGGTTTAATTAATAACTAATATTCGATTATTTAGATTTATAGTTTGAATGTTTCAAAGGGCAAAAGCCGGAGAAATTGTCAAACTATTCATCTAGTAATTAACATCTTTTTGAGAGATTTTTGTTAAAATAAACCAACATTGTGAGATAATTATCTTTTCTAAGAAGATTAATTTGTTATTAAACATAAATTCACACTTAATAAACTTTTCACATCACTTAGCAAGCATATTAGTCATTTATATCTTTTTAAGCATATTTGTCATTTATATCTTTTAGATCAATTTTAGT
>BQNB010034395.1:0-51631 GCA_026074375.1 Tanacetum coccineum
ATGTAAAGAAAGAAAAAGAAAAAAAAAAAAACGCTCATTAAATGCCGGGTCAAAAAAGGGCGGGTCGCATTAAATTTTTTTTGAGTCGGGGCGTCTGCCTTTTGTAACATATATATAATTTTCATCTTAAATTTAATGCCCCACAATTCTTCAATCATAACCGACCCAAGATAGCATGCCTTACATGCTATCTAAATGATAAACGAGTAAACGGATGTGATTTTATTTGTCCAGGTTATTTGAGGAAGACGAACTATTTCAACTCGAATATACGCGACATCATTTGGTTAATCCTATGATTGTTTCCGACCATTCCCTAACTACCCCCAATGTACACATATATTACTAAGTTGGGTTATACGCAAAAATTGTGTTTTTAAAATCCGGATTGACTCAACTGCACAAATCAGATAGTTATTTGTTCCCGATTGATTACCGAAAGACGGTTTTAGTTTGACTGGCGGTTTAACCGGTTGAACCACAAGACCATGAGCTCGGATTGGCCAAATTAAAAAAAAAAGTAGTTTTAACGACATTGTGCAAAAGAGCACAAATATACATTAGTGAATGGGTTTACAAGCATCAGATTTGACCCAGAATATGCTTTTGTTATTTTCGTGTCCCATAGAATATCTACCTTGAATTAAATAACGAAAGATTTGTACGTTTTGTAAACTAGTTTGTTGCGCGTTTATCTTCAACCACTATGTAAATTCTATTTTAATGCACTTACACTAAAAAAAATGAAAAAAAAAAACATTGTATGCGAGTTTGAAGGGTATACAAACTAGGGCTTAATGTAAAGTTAACATTGTACAATATTTGTTGTGTGTTTAAGAATATTCACAAATTTCAACCAAAGTTTCTTACATTTAACATGCCATGAGATCTTGTTAAATTGGGCCACACGGGCTAAAATGGGTAGTTCGTGCACATGAATATACATGATCGTTCAACTCACTGACTATATGTTTAACATGTGCTATCAAATCTTCACCACGGAGGAACAAAGGATTTTCTGGAAGGTGTTACAGTTTTTTCTGAAAAAATGTTGCGCAAATTCCTTTTATTATATATATATATACTATGTTTCGGTTAAAACTACGTCATTTTTACGTCGTTTTGGCATACTTGTTACGGTAACCGGCCCATCGGGCTCCCACTTTGGGCCGGCCCATTTGACTTTTTTTTTTCGTTTTGACATACTCGCTACAGTAACCAGCCCATCGGGCTCCCACTTTGGGCCGGCCCATTTGATTTTTTTTCTTTTTCTTTAACTAGACAACTTTTAAAAAAATCCACGGTACAAAATTGCAGAAGTACTTATTTATTTAGATCAAAAAATATCCGCGACATGGACCAAACACATAAGCCCATATAAAAAAAATATTAAACATGAGACCGAAAAAATAAACCCGCACAAATTAATATAAAAAAAATTGCTCGGCACAAAATAGGAAAAAATATTACAAAAATACTGATTTATTCAGATCAAAAATTACCCACGACATGACGCCTAACACATAAGCCCATATAAAAAAACAAACTATTAAACATGAGACCGAAAAAATAAACCCGCAAAAAAAAAAACTTAACGCCTCGCATCAATTAATGCCACGCATCAACGCGCGAACAATCATGCTTAACACATATTTACCCAAATCTCATAAAATTATATTACTAAAAAAAACCCCAAATAGCCAAACAAAACAAACCTTTAAACATGAGGCCCAACAAATAAGAAAAAAAAACAAAGTATTAAACATGAGACCGAAAAAATAAACCAGCAAAAAAAAAAAAATTAACGCCCCGCAGCATCGCGCTGGCAATCACGCTTGTATGTAACAAGTTTCACTAAATCGTAGCAATTGGTATTGTGGTTAGCAGATATTTGTTGTTTTATTAAATTTGGTCCAAATTTTCCTTGCCAAGGTCAAAGATCAATATACTTTAGTTTTTACGGCTGTAAACGACTCATAACTCGAGATGGACTCACGAAGTACTCAAAAGCGACTTGATGTAAACCGATTGCTCGAGCTACGCGAGTATACCATTTGAGTCGAGCTCGAGTATCTAGATAATCGGCTCGAAAAACTCATGAATCTTATCAAACTTATAGAGCTTTATTACACTTTTACCCTTATGTATATGTATACTAACATATTTTTGGTACCATATAAGCAAGTCGAGTCAAAATATTAAACAGAGTACCGTGAAAATAAATTCTCACAAAGGAAAAAGTAACATAAAAAATAACTCTACAGACACCGAAAAAATAAACACTCACAAATAGAAAAAAAATAGCGTCCTGCATCACCGCCGCGAAAAATTTAACGCCCGCAGCAAAGCGCGGGTTAATCTAGCTTGTTAATAAATATTTAGAAAAAATTTCTTAAAAAGTTTCAAAATTCAAGGGTGTGACATTTATTTATACAAAAGTTTTTTTTTCACAATGAAATAACTCCAGGTCAAATAGGCAATTATAAAAAAATTGACATGTAATATCCAATTATAAAATATAAAGTACAAAATTTATAGCAACATATTGTACATATACAACCTTCCAGTACTTATGAACAACCTAATGTGAACTTTAAATGAAATAATAAGGGATACTTGTAATTTCTTTTAATATTGTCTAATTGCCTTGGTTATATGTTTGAGAGAAAAAACTTTTTGACGAGTAAAGAAGCATACAAACTTGATTTGAAACATTTTAAGAATTTTCCATAAATATTAACATTTATCATTGTGCTTACACACACATTTGCTACGGTAACCTTTTTTATATTAAAAAATAATATAATAATGCTAATGAACAGTAACTGTTGTTAAACAATTTTTTAATCTAACCTCATTTGCCTCACAATTGCTGCAATACCTTATAGGCTTATATTAGATGATAATGAAACACGTAGCTTTTACTAAATGATATGTGTTACACACACAAAACACAAATAAAAAACACATACAAGATCGGTAACCATCTCTATCTTCTTCCTCACTCCTCCCGCCAAACACACAGTCTCCTTCATTCTTTTTTTCTTGAATCTTCTTCCCACCGACACACCTACGACATCCAAACATCCATATGCCAATATATTTTCTTAATTTCAAGATGAATTAATAGAAGATTGCAAATATAATATCGGTAAGAGCTTGTTAGAGCCGGGCATTATTCGGATTGTTCTTAGTTTAGCTATTTCTCGACATTGGCCTGTTCATCAGCTTGATGTCAAGAATGCTTTTTTACATGGTGACTTAGCTGAGACTGTTTATATGCATCAGCCTCCCGGTTTTTGAGACCCTGAGCATCCGGATTATGTTTGTTTATTGCAGCGATCTCTCTACGGTCTTAAGCAGGCACCTCCGCGCCTAGGATTTCAGCGGTTTGCTTGCTGTACATTACTACTGTTTGGATATACTCCTAGATCGTTATGTGACTCGCCTTAATTATTTACAGACAGGTGATGATACAACGTTTTTGTTACTTTATGAAGATGACATTTTCTCACTGCTTCATCTGATCGTTTTGCTTACAAGCAATTACACTTCTTTACATCGCGAGTTTCCAATGACAGATTAGGGTGCACTTCATTATTATTTGGGTAGTTCAATTACGCGTGACTCTTCTGGTATGTTTCTGTCATAGCGTAAGTATGCTATGGAGATTTTAAAGCATGCTCATATGGTTGGTTGTAATTCTTCTCAGACTCCTGTTGATACTGAGTCCAAGTTAGGGGATGGTGGTACTCCGGTTGTTGATCCTACCTTATACCAGAGTTTAGCAGGTTCTCTTCAGTATCTCACATTCACTAGACTTGATATTACGTATGCTGTGCAGCAGGTTTGTCTTTATATGCATGATCCACGTGGATCCTCATTCTCTGCTCTCACGGATTTTTGCGAGAATTACAGGGGACTATTGGACATGGTTTACAGCTATTTTTATCTACTACTGACTCCTTGATTGCTTATTCGGATGCTGATTGGCTGGTTTGCCGACTACGAGACGGTCTACTTCGGGGTATTGTGTTTTTCTTGGCAACAACTTACTCTCATGGTCCTCTAAGTGTCAGCCGACGCTTTCTCGTTCCAGTGCTGAGGCTGAGTATCGTGGTGTTTCCAATGCTGTTGCTGAGACATGTTGGATCCGGAATTTACTTCGTGACTTCCTACTCCTTATCATCCGCCACTATTGTTATAGTGATAATGTGAGTGTTTGTGAACTTGTCTTCTAATACGGTCAACATCATCGTACCTAGCACATAGAGATTGATATGCATTTGTTTCAGATTTGGTTGCAACTAGGCAGGTTCGCGTTTTACATGTTCCTTCTCAGTTTTAGTATGCGGATATCTTCACTAAGGGCTTACCTTCAGCGTTGTTTGAGGAGTTTCACACCAGTTTGAGCGTCCGGTGTCCTCCCGCTCCAACTGCGGGGGAGTGTTAGTTCCATGATTAGTCATAAGGCCAATTATATATGCTTAGTTCAACAGTTCTTTAATATCATTCAAATTTTTTATTTTATGTCATAAATTAATGGTCCATATGTATTGGGGCTCAAGCCCTTATCTAGAAATAGTCCGTACACTCCTATATATTGTATCAATTGTTTTGAGGAATACAAGACACAAATTATATCTCTAAACCCTTTCCTATAGAGCTAGCCCTAATCTCCAAAATCAGTTTGCGCCTGCCTTTTTGTTTCATAAATGGTTATAATATTGTTTATTGCTTATACTAATTCTAGGTGTTGATTTGTTTGGGCAAAGTGCTAAAATGAACACATGGTGGCTCGAGCAGCAATCGGTTTAAAGTCGGTCATAAGAGGTCTAGTCGCTTTAGTTTTAGGTGATTTTTTCTAACTTATGTCTGTTTAATATTTGAATATTTTTTTTTAGATTTTTGGGATGAAAGATCATTTGACACTAATAAACATAGAGTTTTGGTAGATGATATAGCTTAATTATTATGTATATTGGTATGGATACCTTGGAAAGATATATAGAGCAAAATTAAATTTGATTTACTGAGTTTATTCTGTATGGATTCAGTAAGTGTTTCGTCTTCATTTGTTTCTCTTTTGTTGATTTTTAAATATTGATTGATTAATACGTATTTTCATTTTTATGTTTATGTTGATTTTTTATGTGGAAAGGATAAAATGACTTTTGGCAATGAAAATAATATACAGGGTTGTTTGGGGTTGATTTGGAATTGAATTATTGTCTGGTTTTCAGATGTTGTGAATTGGTTATCAGATAAGATCTAAATTCTTGCTTATTTCCAATATAGATAGTTATACGGTGTATATTTAGGTTTTAAGGTGTCCTAAAGAACTTGATGAAAATTATTACTTTTTTGGTTCTCAGGTTTAAGTAGCCCCAACGACAATCATGGATCGGCTTAAAAGTTTTGCCCTCCTCAGCTTCATAGTGTTAACCAAGCGTTGCAGGAAGCGGTTATATTGCTTATGAAGTTCCCATAATTTTTTGTTGGTGAGTTTGACCTCAACCGCATATTGGCATGATAAAACCATAGGAAAATTGCCATTAACTTTTAGTACTGATTTTTTTCTGCATTTGTAATAATTATCCAATTAGTGTGTCTATTGTGCTAGAACAATTATATGGTGCATTATCTATCAAATAGGCTCTAACTACTCTTTGTGTCATTTCTCAACATCTTGACAACAACAAAACCAACAATTTTTGTCAACAATCGACTATTGGAGAGAGAGCGGCGAATAAGAACAAATCAGACATTAAACTCAGTGGTACTGCCCAAAAGCAAACGGTTGACACATTGACATAATAATGTGTCAAAAGAGGATATTGAATTGGCTAAAAAGGCTGACGAATTGAAGAAGGAAGAGATCACCAAAAGCAAACGGTTGACACGTTGACGTTGACGTAATAGTGTGTCGAAAGAGGATATTGAATTGGCTAAAAAGGCTGACGAATTAAAGAAGGAAGAGATTACCACAAAATTGAAAGAACAACGATGTTTGGAGCAAAAGGTGAAGGTCGAGGCATTGGACAGGAAGAAACAAATTGCTAAAAAGGCCCAATTAGGGCAACTTTTGGGCTCGAAAGAAACTGAAAAAAAAAATGTATGTTTTAAGTAACTTTTTAAAAAGTTTATAGCAATTTATGGTGGGATTAATACACAAACGGGTACAAAAGTTTCTAAAAAAGTTGCCTAGAGTAACTAGAGTTCCTTTGTTGATTACTAATGTTCACTAGGTTAGTTAACAAGTTACCAACGCTTTATTAATTTATAACCCAAGTTACTTTGTTAAGGGGTCACCGGTGAGAAAGCCGGTTACTGTGGCCACATAGCCGGACAAATATCCACCTCATCCCAGGCTAGCACTTTGAATTTCCACTTGCCTTATTTTATATAATCCCTCCAAAGCCTACCTGACAAAATTAACACCTCACCAAAGCCTACAAGTGTGGGTAGCATAATACCACAATGAAAGCTCACACATTCATTTTCTTCCCAACATAAATCCGGCAACAACTAAACCGTCGACACAAATCCTTCCTACCAACACACCGCCGCCACATGTCCTTTATAACAACATCATCACCTTCGCCATTAATCCGGTGAAGTTAGACATGTGACCAATTTCAGATCCTGTACTCTTTTTTCTTGTATTGGTGTTCAAGATCCGACCATAGTCCATCGCCAAAACCCATCACACTATCTCGAAATCTGATATGGAATGAAAAATGAATTTTCATAAATATATATGAAATGAAAGATAATACAGAGGGTGGGGGATGATTAGTATTTACTAAAATTTTTTTTTTCCAAAAATAATATCTAATCTTAGGTTTTGAGATTTTTGGGAAACGATCAAGAATAGAAAAAAAACGCTTCAACTTTGTATTGAACGATACCGTTAAGGTGTGAAAAGAGTCTGTGCTTTTTTGCTCATGGTGATGCTAAAATGGTAAAATAGAAAGAAAAAATTCAACATTTTGACCAAGGGAATGTGCCAATGATAGAAAAAAGAGTATTAATTTTGATAAGGTTGGTTATAAAATAGTGAGTAATCTCTGCAGTTTTTTTTTGTGATGATATAAGGTACTTAGTGGGATATTTATAAAACTGATGCTTGGATTTGTACGAATGTAGTGTTTATAATTTATTGATCGATTAATGTTATTAAAAGGCCGAAAAATAACTGGTGGTCGAAAAATTAAGAGGTGACCAGAGTTATTGAGAGGTTGCTGGAAAAAAGAGATTAAAGATAAATGATGTTGAAGATAAGGGTATTCTCATCATTTAACCTTTTTAGCTTGCCACATAATGATATTGAACCTGCTATCTTAAGTTGTAATATAGGGAGTAACGTAAACAACCAGTCACGCAAACATGAGTAATGTGGATGAACAAAATGGAACTCTAGTTACTTAGGCTAACTTTTTTGGAAACTTTAGTACCCTGTTTGTGTATTAACCCAGATTATGGTAGTAGACGTAGTAGTTTAAAGGATATGTTAGGTCTAGGAACATTTTAATCCAAGTTCCAGATTGTAGCAGATAGTTGTAAAATTAGTGCGAAATTTTAAAACGTCAATTATGATTCCCAAATATGTATTAAATAATTAATGGAAAATTAAAAAAAAAAAAAAAAAAAAAATAAAAAAAAGAATGTATCTTTGTAATTCTTTTTTGATATAAAATATGGTTATCCTTATGTATGCAGTCTGAGAAAATGTACAATCAACATTCATATTTCAAGAAGACTGTCAAATACGTTGAAATGAAGGTTATGACAATCTGATGAGCAGTCAAGATTGTGGTGTAGATGCATCATTTGGCTCAAGTAGTCATAATAGTTTGGAAGGCTAGGGATCAGTTTGAGGTATATATTGCACATCTTTATGTACCTTTTTGGGCTTCCTGTTATTTTGAAACTGTATCATGTATTCCATTGACCTTTCTTATTGGGGTGTTTGGAACAGCTTATTTACCCCTCTTATGAGCTTATTTGATTAATAAGCTCACTTTTTAGCCCTTATTGGCTTAAGCCAATACGTTCTTAAGGTATAACAAGTGAGCTTATCTGTTTTTCCAAAATCAAATATGCAAATAAGCTTACTTTTTAACCCTTATTGGCTTAAGCCAATATGGTCTTAAGGTATAACAAGTGAGCTTATCATCTATTTTAAAATCAAATACGCGAATAAGTGGGGTAAGTAAGCTAAGCTAAACACCCCCAGCAAAGGTAGCTCCTTCTGATTGGCAGAAGGAGACTATACCTTATCATGTCCCCTCAGTCTAGTATTTTCAATTCTTGATTGTGAATGCTAGAATCCAATTATGTGTCATGTCTCTCACTTTCGCTAGAACTAGTACAAGAGAAGAGTATCGTACATCCCTTCCCTCGGGGGGGGGGTTTGCCGCTACGTGTTGCGCGTGGGGTGAAGCAACCAGTAGTTTCAGTCACGTGTCTGCCGAGCTATATAATTTAATTTTGCTACATTTTGATTTTAGTCGTTTATGCTATATAAGGTTTGGTGAAAATTTTCATTTATTGGGAAATTACAAGCCGTGCTTGAGTTTCTATTTGTTTTTAGCGTCTGAGAAAGTTAGAAAATTTATATTGTCGCTCCGAGAGCATGATTATGTTATTTTTGTATATTATGGCTATTCCCTGAGTTTTTGTAAAAACAGTGTTCAAAGGTCGTGTTTTACGTGATTTAACGTTTTAATAAAATTTTTAAGGTAATTTTAGTGGGACGGAATAAAAATATTTACGAACGTGGTGTGACCCGAGTCTTTGGCCGACTAGAGTAACGAAACAAATAACTTTGTACTAAAAATAGAAGGACTTTAAGGAAGGAGGTACTAAAAGTGTCAAGTGATCAAACTTCAATTCTATATAGAGCAACACACACACTCATTATAACTCTTTACAAAAAATTTGTTCTTCCTCCTCCCTTGTACCCATCCACGACCGGCCAACCATAAACACCACCACCACCGTCAAATTTACGACATGCAATACAATCTGAATACATATTCTTAATCCTCTCATCAAGGCCTACATATCCCACTAATAAAATCCCGCATGCAATGAGTATTTTGAAAGTTAGAAATTTTGTTGAGTTCATGTGATTTTGGTCTAAAAGGGGTGTTCATAGTTATTGAATAAGTGTTATTGTAAGTTAGTATTGTTGAAAAAGGTTGGGTTTAGTTGTTTGGGGTTTCGTCCGAATTCAAACCAACAAGGGGAACCAAAATTGATTTTTGTTATAGCATTGTGAGTATTCTAGTTATGTTCTAGTGTGATTAATTTAATGTTATTGCGTGTTATATGTTATATGCTATAGGATTCAAGTGCGAAAATTATTGAAAGCGTATTTGGTTATTGATCGAAAAGTTAGATTTTATTAGTATATTTCCACAGGCAAGTTATACAGTTTTGACATTGTTTAATCAAAATGTCATTTTAATGGGTTTTGAGTTGACTAAGTTTGACCAGAAAGTTTGACCGCCTCGTAGCGAGTCGAGAAATTTTTGAAAGTTATTTTTGATAATGAAAAGTGATAGAGTTCGCCTTTAGCTACGTTTCTCTAGGTGGATCGTCACGTAACTCTTAATCGAACGTTTTACGGCCGAATTAAGATTGGTAATTTTTTGTGTAAAAGTCAACAACTAAGTTTGACTTTTGAAAGTCAAACTTGCGTATACTTTTGAATATAGTTTATAATGAGCAAAGGGTTCGTAATGTTAGTTAGTTAATGAAGAAATATAAAGTTCGGATTATATTATCCTTACTTTCGACAACTTTCTAAAAATAGAAAAAAAAACATTGTGATATTGCTAGTGCGTCAAAGTAAAATATTTTGCGTCGCACTTGGAGATTGTAGTATATGATTGTATATACGTAATAGTTATATGTATGTGCAAGTATGCATTATATGAATTATTTTACTATTTAGTCACGTACCGCTATATATGTACTTATAGGTCGTGGTTGAGACGTGAAGTTATTTGCGCTTGTTGATTTGATTGAATCTTTTGCTTAAGGTGAATTCATAGCCTCGGTTTTGAACTGTTTTTAAATGTATTAGAAACCCACGAGGGACACATGGTTGTTTGGAAAATTAAACGCATGTGTTAGAACGTGATATGATTTCATTGGCTATGAGTATAAGCCTTTTACTGTTGACCGTTTAATTTGCCGTGAGTAACGTTAAATGCATTAAATAATCTATTGGGTTATTGACAAACCCCGCCGGGGTATGAATCCTAGTTGAACACCCTGTGTTAGCTTAATTAAATTTAAGTCAAACAAGAATGTCACGGTCTTAGAAAGTCAAACTGGTATTGTATTTGACAATAGCTAAGTCGGGGTTTCAACGTGCTTAGGATTGTAATAAAATATTGTCGTGTTTCGGGCTAAAGCCCAAGAAAATGCCAGCCCGGCCCAAGTTACAAGCCCATACCCTACTAGAAGGCTTGGTATAAAAGAAAACCCTCTCCACACATGGAGAGGGTGTTGGTTGCACATGCTCTCATTTGTAAATCACCATTTCTCTCTCTTAATCTAATATTCCAAGTTCTATTCATCTCTCTTTTCTTCTTTTCTTAGTTCTGGCTTATATAAGGCTTATTTGGGTTTGCTTATTTAGTTGTGTAAGGACTATTATAGGACTAACATGTGGTATCAGAGCCAAGGGGTGTTTAGTGTTCGATTCGTGGTACATAAAATCGTGGCTTATTTCGTGGCATATTAACTTATTTGGTTACTTCTTTTCTTTCTTTCTTTGGTCTTATTTCAAATGTAGCTTATTTGGCACATAAGTGTTTGAAATATACATTCCTAACTTAGTACCGATAGTTATATACTTAGTACACCCAGTTTATTCGTTAATAACTGACAGTAACAAATTAGTTAATACAGCTTAGAGTATGGTTAGTACCTTTTAAGATATGAATGAGATATTGTAGGAAAGATATGTATTATCTTTACGCTTTTTGTAAGCCTGTTAGGGTTTATCCTTGGTCTATAAAAGGAACTTACGGCATTAGAGAGATTGACACACATTGATATCACACAATCTCATCTAATACAATCATATAACAAAAGTGTTAGTAATCTGTAATCCAAATAGCAGATTAATAGAAACAAATTTAGTATTCATTATTCTTCTTAATACTATTGTAGTAATTCCGCATATACAATAATTATTCATAGACACTGTTATCTCTATAGCCAATCTGTATTTAATACAAGTTGGTTTATCACCCTTAGCATGCCTGTAAGATCTATTCAGTTGGGTACTCCACACGTGGTATCAGACCTGTGAGTAAGAAGAACAAAAACAGTTATAAACCCCTATCTACAAAGCAATTCAATGGCTGGATCACAAGTTTCATATTCCCCAACCACCACCATCACCATCACAAACACCAACACAACAAACTCCTCACACTGTTTCAACCATCAAACTTCCAATTATCGACAATAAGGGAGAATATGATATAAGGGATCATAAAATGGAACATTATTTAGCCCATACAGACTATCCTATCATGGGAAGTTAACAAATGTGAAATGGACCTTATCAATCACCACAGATACGCAGGTCAAATCAAGGTTCTGCCCTCCAAGGAATGCAGAAAGATCTATAACCAGAGAAAGATAAGAAAAGCAAGACCACTTGCTTATGCTAACCAAGATCATCTGCCTAAATTTCATAAAATGACTGATGCTAAAGAGATGTGGGAAGCCATCAATCAAGATTTGGGGAAATGATGAATCAAAAGAAGATTCAGAAGTATATTCAAAAGCAACAATTTAAAGTTCTCTGTAACAAACTCATAAGGACTACAATAAAGGCTAGACAGGATTTTCAAAGTCTTCTGAGTCAATAGAGATTCATGGCAGCTTCACTCTAAGGATGCAAATCAAAAATTACCTTAGGTCACTACCTATCTGTCTGGTCCTCAAGTTTCCTTACTCAATGTGGACCAAGCCAGGAGTGGACAGTCTCAGCTTTTGATGATCTATATAATAATCTAAGAGTCTTTGAGAATGATGTTAAAGGCTCTACTGCATCATCCTCTAGCACGCAGAATGTGGCATTTGTTTCTGAGAACACTAGTGTTGATAAAATATAATGCTTAAAAACATTAATAATATTTTTTCACATCTTTACGTTTTGATAATCACAAAATATAAAAACGTTCAACGTAAAATTAAACGTAAACAAATATAGGTATAAAAATTCATTTCAAACTTATATCACTCCAAGGTATGAATAAACAAATGCTTGATGCATTTTATGATCAAAAGAAACTTTTATAAAATGTTGTAAATTTTTATAAACATCACAAAACATTTTTTACATTTAAAAGAAATGTTTTATTCAAAATAAACATTTGACTTTCAATTTTCGACCTAAAACGGCAGAATGTCCATAAAACACCTCCCCTGAATAGGATAAAAAGGGAGCGTCTGAATAAGGGGCGGCCCCCTTAATTTTAAAGGGGCCGACACCCTATTTAAGGGGGCCGGCCATAGACCCCGCTCCTCCTTTTTGTCCTATAAATACTGGACTATTCCCCAACATTTTTCTCACCTTTTTGCACTTCATTCTTCTGCTTAAAAACAGCCACATATCCTCTCTACACTCCTCTGATCATTTAATCATTTAGCTTGTTTCCAAGTGATGCCAAGCTCAATTCCCATAAGTGCAAGAGAAGAAAACTTCATCATCTAGTGAAGGAAGCATTTACACCCCAAAATCCATATTTTGCAATCTTGTGCCATCCATATCATACCTATAAATCGTTTGTAAATCTTGTAAAGGTTGTGTAGTTGTAAGGATTTGGTGATTGTTGTAAGTAAATTGGATCTTGGTGATCCTTTTAGTAGTGTTATGATAGTTTTTGATATAAGTATGTGTGAGACGAAGTGTGAGATTGAAGAATTTGTTAGTCCATGATCCAAGGGTGTGAAGATAATTGTGTAGTGAAGTTGTGAAGTAGTTTGTGAATCCGTGAACTAGTCAGTGAAGTTGTGTTGTGATAGATTGGTATCTAGCTAAATTATAAATCGACATCTACTTAGTGTCGGAAATTGATATAAGCAACGTTTGTGTACAGTTTGCTCCGCCATAAGGAGCTTGTTTAACATAGAGAAAAAACTCTCGAGTTTGGTGCTCGGGGAGTGGAGTATGCCGAAGAAGAGCTTCGTAACTGAACCACTATAAATCCTTGTGTTGCGGTTGATCTTTCCAACTCTTATCTTTTATTTACTTCTACATATTTACATTGTTCATATTGTGCAAGTATTGAATTCACAAAAAGTCGAATCTAAGTTTTTACAAACAAACATTAAATATTAAATTAAAAAGCGGTAAACTATTCAACCCCCCCTTCTAGTTTTCCACAATTGGTATCAAGAGCCACGTTAAACAAGATTTTTAAAATAAATTGTATTTTAAAACTTGAATCGATCTATAGAATTGGAAAAATATTTAGAAGGACAGTCTATGCAAAGACCACCACTTTTTGAAAAAATGGATTTATTTATTGGAAAAATAGATTCGAAACTTATGTGAAGTCAAAAGATCTAGATCTTTGGCATGTTATTACCGATGGTGATTTTCCTCCTATTCAATTTAATCCCGAAACTAAAAAGGATGAAATTGTATCTTTTCATAAACAAGATGATGATCTTAAAAAGAAACTTGCAAAAAATAATGAAGCTAAAATGGTAATTTATAATGCTTTGCCACGTAAAGAATACGAAAGAATTTTTATGTGTCAAACCGCAAAAGAAATTTGGGATACTTTACTAATCACTCATCAAGGTAATAATCAAGTCAAAGCTAACAAAATAGATCTCCTTGTTCAACAATATGAACAATTTATGATTCCGGAAGAGGAATCAATAGATAATGCCTTTGCTAAATTTAACACTATTATTACTAGTCTAAAAGCACTTGATGAAAGTTTTTCTAGCAAGAATTGTGTTAGGAAATTTCTTAGGGCACTACATCCAAAATGGCGCGCGAAAGTCACGGCGATTGAAGAATCAAAGAATCTAACAACCTTATCTCTTGACGAACTAATTGGAAACTTGAAAGTTTATGAAGAAGTAATTAAGAAAGATGTAGAAACGGTTAAAGGCAAGAAAGAACAAAGTAGATCACTTGCATTAAAAGTGAAAAAGGAAGTAAGTGATGAAGATAGCTCAAGTTCCGATAGTGAAGACGAAGAGTATGCTATGGCCGTAAAGGAATTCAAGAAATTCTTCAAGAGACGAGGAAGATTTGCAAGACAACCACGAGGCGATAGAAAAACATTCCAAAGAAGTAGAAATGATGGTTATGATAAAAGTGAAAGAAAATGTTTTAGATGTGGTGACCCAAATCATTTCATTGGAGAATGTTCAAAGCCGCCAAAGAACACCGATCAAAGAGCATTCATTGGAGGAGTATGGAGCGACAATGGAGAAGATGAGGTGGAAAAGACTAAAGATGAAGCTTGCCTTGTAGCTCAAGCGCCCGATGAAATATGCTTAGGAGTAAACTTGGAACCCGATGAATGGATTAAAGATAGTGGATGTTCAAAACACATGACCGGTAATCGAAAGTTGTTTTCTTCATACAAAGCATACAACGGAGGTAACGTAATTTTCGAAAGCAACTTACGCGGTAAAATCATAGGCAAAGAAAGGGATTTCTCAAAGACTCCTTAATAATTAAAATGTAGAGGCACGTAGATAACATAACTATAACTGCTAGTATAGGTCAAATATGTGATAAATAATACAAAGTAATATTTACTGAACACGATGTCGAAATAATCAAAAACGAAAAAGTTATAGGTAAAGGAATTAGGAAAGGAGGATTATATGTAATGAAACTAGGAAATAAACCGAAAGACAAAATATGCCTTGCAACATTAGACGAAAATTCCACACTATGGCATAGAAGATTAGGTCATGCTAATATGCAACTAATTCAATCATTAGCGTCTAAAGAATTAGTTAGAAATCTACCTAAACTTAGATACGACCAACATTTTTGTGATGCTTGCAAAGTTGGAAAGCAAGCTCACGTAAGTCACAAGGCCAAAAATATAGTCTCAACAACTAGATGCTTAGAACTACTTCACATGGATTTGTTTGGCCCCTCCTCCATACGAAGCTATGGAGGATAAACCGTTATACCTTAGAATTGTAGATGACTATTCTCGATAACACTAACAAGATTTTAGCAAATAAAACCAAAGCTTTTGAAGAATTTGAAATATTTAGCAAAATGATCCAAAACAAATTAAGTATGTATCCTATTGTCTCAAATAGAACTGATCATGGTCGGGAATTTGATAATGAAGTACAATTCGGAAACTATTGTGATTTAAATGGGATATCTTACAATTTTTCCGCTCCTCGTACTCCACAATCAAATGGGGTAGTAGAAAGAAAAAATCGCACTCTACAAGAAATGAGTAGAACCATGTTAAACGAACAATCCATTCCTCAAAAATTTTGGTGTAATGCGGTCGATACGTCAACCTATATAATTAATAGAGTTTCCATTAGACGTATTTTAGGAAAAACTCCATACGAGTTGTTAAGAGGTAGGAAACCAAACCTTAACTATTTTAGAGTATTCGGAAGTAAATGTTTTATTCTTAATACAAAAGATTACCTCACCAAGTTCGACCCAAAGTCGTACGAAGGTGTTTTCCTAGGATATTCGCAAAATAGTAAAGCTTACATAATACTTAACAAACAAACAATGAAAGTTGAAGAGTCGTTGAATGTAACTTTCGATGAAACTCCTCCCCCGCCTAAAACATCACCATTGGAAGATGATGAGTTAGTCGAAGAAGAAGCTATTGAGGTTAGTAAAACAAAACCCATAGGCAATGATCTTGAAGACATTTCATTAGAAAATAATCAAATTGTAAATATTAAAGAATCTAAAACTCATCCCCTAGAAAACGTTATTGGTAATCTAAATCAAAGAACTCTTAGGTCGCAAGCTCAAGACAAAAGCAATTTCTTTTGCTTTATTTCAACAATAGAACCTAAAAATATAAATGAGGCATTAAAAGATGAAAATTGGGTAATGGCCATGCAAGAGGAACTAAACCAATTTAAAACAAATGATGTTTGAGAACTAGTCCCAAATCCCATGGATATGACCATTATAGGAACAAAATGGGTATATAGAAATAAACTCGATGAAAATGGAGTCGTAACTAGAAACAAGGCTAGGTTAGTCGCCCAAGGATATAATCAACAAGAAGGAATTGATTATGATGAAACATATGCACCCGTAGCTAGACTAGAATCCATAAGAATACTGTTAGCTTATGCTTGCGCACTAGACTTTAAGTTATACCAAATGGATGTGAAGAGTGCATTCCTTAACGGTTTTATCAATGAGGAGGTTTACGTGGCACAACCTCCGGGATTCATTGACTTCGCAAAACCTAATTATGTTTATAAACTTAAGAAAGCTCTTTATGGTCTAAAACAAGCTCCAAAAGCTTGGTACGATCGATTAAAAGCCTTTCTTATTAAACATAATTACTCCATGGGAATGGTAGATAACACACTCTTCACTAAAAAGAAAGACTCCAATCTCATTATTGTCCAAATATATGTTGATGACATTATATTCGGATCAACTTGTCAAGAAATGTGTGATGACTTTGCCAAGATCATGCATGATGAGTTTGAAATGAGTATGATGGGGGAACTAAATTTCTTCTTAGGACTACAAATAAAACAACTAGATGATGGAATATTTTTCAATCAATCAAAATATATTAAGGAAATGCTTAAGAAATTTGGACTAGAAGACTCTAAGCCAATAAAAACCCCTATGTCTACGGAAACCAAACTCACGAGAGACGAAGAAGGTGAGTCCGTAGATAATACCAAATATAGAGGCATGATAGGTAGTTTATTATACTTAACGGCAAGTAGACCCGATATCATGTTTAGTGTTTGCCTTTGTGCACGCTTTCAAGAGGATCCCAAAACCTCTCACCTAGAAGCGGTTAAACGTATCTTCCGATACATTAAAGGCACTATGCATTTAGGATTATGGTATCCTAAGGGATCCGGCATAGAAACAATAGTTTATGCGGATTCGGATCATGCGGGAGATTACGTAGATCGCAAGAGCACTAGTGGTGTTTGCACGTTCATGGGATGTTGTTTAACATCTTGGTTTTCGAAGAAGCAAACCGCTCTTGCCATCTCCACAACCGAAGCGGAATATGTAAGCGCCGGAAAGGCATGTCAACAAGCCCTATGGATGAAACAAGCTCTCGTAGACTATGTCATTAGGTTAGACGATATTCCAATAATGTGTGATAACAAAGGGGCTATAGACTTAAGTAAGAATCTCGTTCAACACTCACGAACAAAACACATAGAAATTCGCCACCACTTCCTCCGTGATAATGTTCAAAAAGGAAATATCTCTATAGAAAAGGTCTCATCGGAAGACAACATAGCCGATATCTTAACTAAACCACTTAAACGTGAACCATTTAACTACTTACGCCTAGGTCTAGGAATGATGGAACAAATTGACTAAGTTTTCAGCACTAAAAATTAGAAATGAACTCTTTGTCAAAAATCTGGGAAAAAAATTTCTCAGCAGGTGGCGGCCCCCTTAATTTTAAAGGGACTGCCCAGACTTTAAGGGGACCACCCACTGAACAAATTTTTTTT
This sequence comes from Tanacetum coccineum, assembly GCA_026074375.1. Classification (NCBI taxonomy): domain Eukaryota; kingdom Viridiplantae; phylum Streptophyta; class Magnoliopsida; order Asterales; family Asteraceae; genus Tanacetum; species Tanacetum coccineum. Next base: position 17,740 of record BQNB010034395.1, read on the forward strand.
CTCTCTGTGTCTAGGCTTTTATTTTGCATAAAAACGCAAGATTGGGAAAAACCTATAAGCAAACTTTTACAAGTTCCTCTATCTAAATACATATCTTATTATACATATATATACAATAGTCTCAATCCATTATTTTCTAAAGAAAGTCTTTCTCACATCTAGGATCACATGAAAATTAATTTTCATATATTGTTGGGATATGCTAAAAATATTTTTTTACATATGCATAATGGTTTCTTACTTGTTGTTAAAAATATATAATCCAATAAATATTTTCGATAATCTTGGTTGAGCAAAATTAAATCAAGGAGCCTCTGGATTATTTCTTAGGTTTTCATGTCTTAGTGTCAAAATAATCTCTACTCCACATCTGTCGCATTTAGGAACACACTAGTATTTACACAAATATTCAGTTTGTTTTATCCTCTTTTGGTCCTCTATTCATAAATGCTTATATGCCAAAATTTTGTGAAATTATTTTATCCTACATCTTGTTATATATATGTAGATTGTTGAATGCTTAATTGTTATGTGTTAAAACATCTTAATTGCCATAAAAGGATGAACTTGCTGCAAATCAACCACCAAAACTGAAACCCTCACAAAACTTTTGAGGAAAATTAATTTTTGGAAAATCTAGGAAATTGCAGTGGGAGGCCCCCTTAGTTCATAAAGGGCGGCCCCCTTATCTTTAAGGGGACCGACCCCTAATTAAGGGGACCGCCCTAGCTGGCACAGGAAAAACAGTATTTTCAACTACAACAACAAAACAAATTCTCTCAACACTTACTCTGCCAAAACTAACCACACACCCTCAACATCACCAAGTTGAAAACCTATGAATGGTATTGACCCTTGGCTGCATCTTCATTCCAAAAGACAAATCATTCTTTAAGTGGAGGATATCATTGGATTTGAATTCCTCCTCACTTCGACCCACGATCCACCACCTAGGAGTTCAAAGAGATACCCGTTCCACAACAGGGCCTTCCGCTCTAACCTCCAACTCATTAATACTCGAAATATGCCTTCAAATAATTGAGTCAAATCCTTATGAATCCGCAAGCAAGTCAAAATCCTTCTATGGCTATATTAGGATTATTCATTAATGTATTAATAAACTTCTAAAGCATATTTGTTTTTCTATTTATGTAAAGCTATGTGTGTTATTCACCACACATTGTCTTAAATGAAGAGTATTTTTGCTTTTGATATTAGCTTGCACTTTGTGTCATATTATTTTCGATTCCTCTTGTTGACAATGTTTAAAAAAATATGTATTGTTTCTAAAACACTTTTTTGTAGCCAAGAAACCATAGCTCGATTCCTTGGTGCCCTCGAACGAGAGGGAGCACACATTAAGGGGGAGCATTTATTCCATCGATTTTACAAGAAATTCTCGACGATGCCTTTTTGATTCTACAAAAAGGGAGAGAAATGACATAAAACTCACTAAATACTTATTTAAAAATAATTTTACATTTAATGAGTTTAAATTTTGTAATCATCAAAAAGGGAGAGATTGTTGATAAAAATATAATGCCTAAAAACATTACTAATATTTTTTCACATCTTTACGTTTTGATAATCACAAAATATAAAAACGTTCAACGTAAAATTAAACGTAAACAAGTAATTAGTAGTAAATTATCATTTCAACAAATACATCACTTAAATGTATGAATAAATAAATGCTTAATGCATTTTATGATCAAAGGAAATTTTTATTCAACCTCACACTTTTATAAAATGTTGTAAACATTACAAAATATTTTCTACAATTAAAAGAAATGTTTTATTCAAAATAAACATTTTGAAATTCAAATTTTCGGACCTAAAACGGCTAGAAAAGTTCTAGAAGCCCTAGTCTTGGGAGGCCCCCTTAAATACACGGCCGGCCCCTTTAAAATTAAGGGGACCACCCACCTATTTAAGGGGACCGCCCCTAGGTAGACGCTTCCCCAGTTTGTCCTATAAATACTGGACTTCTCCTATAATTTATCTCAACCCTTTTTCACACATTCTTTTCTTCTCTAAAACAGCCCCACCCAACACAATCAAATCCTTTAAATCATTTAATCCATCCAAGCATTGTTTCCAAGTGAACCAAGCTTAATTCCACAAGTGCAAGAGAGAATACCGTCCATCCTCAAATGAAGAAGTAAACACCTTTATGTGTTGTGCGAAACTTATTGCATCATATCGTACCATGTAAATCCTTTTGTATATCTTGAATTTATGTGTATTAGCTAGAACTTGGTGATCATTTGTACAAATAGATAGAACGAGTGATCTCTACCACGCAGTGTTAGTTAGTTGATGGCATAATTAGAGTTGTGAAGTAGAAGTCGTTAAGTTGATGATGGGAGGGGAAGTCTTAAAGTTGTGAGAGAAGATTGTTAAGGGTTATGAAGTAGTGTTGATGATAGATTTGGTATCTACGCTAAGATTAGAACATCAACATTTATCTTTGTGTCGTAAATCGTGTAATCAACGTTGTGTTATGGTTTTCTCCGCCATAAGGATCTTGTGTGACATAGTGAAGAAACTCTTCTAGTTAGGTGCTCGTGGAGAGGAGTGGGCGATGAGAGGTGTTTTATTACCGAAACCACTGTAAATCCTCGTTAGTGGTAAACTAATTCAACCAGCTTCTAGTACTAAAAAGAGGTAAATCTATTCAAAATATTTAAATAAAAAACCTTTAATTAAAAGAGTAAACTATTCACCCCCCCCCCCCCTCTAATTTTATCACCAGTACCCTCTGATCAAGAAATTACTGGAGAAGATGCTGAACTTGCAGTTAGAAGCTGAAGAAGAAAGTACTATGGCATTTGAGCTTATCAAGTTCATCAAATCATTGCTTGAAGAGTAGTAAAGTGTTTGGATACATCCTCTTGGTGTTTATGGAGCTTACAGTGAAGAAACTTGATGATTAACAAGTAAATATCATGTTTACATGGCCAGTAGGATCGTTGGTAATTTCTGAGTTACATACTGATGGTGCTAATTTACTACAGTTGGTTTCAATGATGAGCTGCTAAGATTGCAAGAAAATAGACTAAGAAGATGTAGTAATTGTTAGTTATATTAGTTAGTACTGCTAGTACTATTATTAAGTACTGTGAGGCCAATATAGTCTAGTACTAGCTAGTCTAATATTATTAGCACAGTGTCTATAATTATATGGCATGCGTTAAATTAGGAATAGATATGCCTTATCAATGTAACACATTTTGACTTGTGACCAGAAATTCCAGTGGGGATTGTCAGTCCTGATAGATCAATGCACAACACTTGCGCTCACTACATTAGCAATTAACGGTTCATGATTTGATAGGGACTTAAGTGGCAATGTGGTAACTTAGGTAATAATATTCAGGCAATAATCTGGATAGCATACAATTTAAAACACTTGTGTCCAAAGTAAAACAGGCATGTAATTTCACCCCCGTAGAGTTTGTAAAACAATTAGGTAGTAAAAATGGGGGCTATAAACTCACCTCGAGTGAACTGAATAATCCAAGTATAACATAAATGCGTCACAATAAAGACCGAATACAACCTAATTAAATATCGGTCGTATAAGTACTAAGCACTTTAAATAACTACTACCATATATAATTCTATATAGCTACATCACCATCTAATTATATTTGTGAAATCACATTTATAAAGTAAAAACGTTTATAAATATTTCTTTAGTAAAAACGACGTAATTTCCCCGTTTTAAGCTCGTTTGGTATGTTCCTTACGCCCACGTTTTCGTATTAATTCGATGTATAAAAATATTACATTTTTATATTTTGAATCCCCTGGTAAACAGTGGTTTTTACTGTTCATGGACTTTTATAAATTTATTTTTATAAATTTAGTTATCGTAAACTCGCAAACGTCGTATTTTATTCGTTTTAACCCCGATTTTAGTGATTCTTTCGAGCACGTCTTCCTAATTAAAAGTTTTATCTAATTAATGATGTTTTTAAAATGTAATTTACTGATGTGAACAGTAAATTTTATAAAATTAGTTTTACAAAAGTATTTATTGTCGTAAACGTGAAAAATCCATAACTCCTTCATTATTAATCCAAAAATTATGATTCTTATTGTTTTGAAATCCTAAAATTATGTACTATCTGTGAAAAATACTTATACTTTTTCATTAGATGTGAATAGTAATAATTGTTTATAAATTTTTTTTATAAACGCGTTTAATTAACGTATAACTTGAAATTAGCGTATCTCCTTCGTTATAAATCAGTTTTTTAAGTTCCTTACATATTTGGAATCCTCATGAGATGTAGTATTTTATAAAAATATAAAATGAAGGTTTTATATTTCGAATTCAAACAGCCCCTTTTGATATTTTTGGTAAAAATGTGTTTAATCTTGTTTTTGTAACTTTTTAGTTTAGCCACTTTATTACAAGTCCTTTACAACCACTTACACCATGTGTCTTACATACTTAGGGTCCTTAGTCCATTCTTTGTTCAAATATTGTCAAAGATAACAAGATCCATATGTCTAAATACTTATTTGTCCATAATCTTTATACAAGTACACTTTTTAGATAACTATACATAAACCACGCTTTTACAATACTTATACATCCATTCTCACATGTTCTTAACATTCATATAACATATGTAAAAGTATACCAAATCATAAACAAGTGTAAAAATCCATTTTATATGTAAATAAGTTTCTTAGATGGTGATAACTATACAAACATCATATATGCATAAAATCACAAATGTAAAGAGATTAAGGTTTTTAGGTAACCTTAATATGATGTATGGTGATGAACAACAAGATCTAAACCCCTGTTTAGCAAACAAACCCTAGCTTTCAAGTCTTAGAAAACCCTAATTCATAGAAAACCCTAATTTCAAACCTTCCTTGCTTAACACTTGTAAACCTTAAACCAAACCTTCTAAACACCTTAGGTTATCTTAGATATGATGTAGGAACACTTAGAAATGTGGTAAATAAAATTTGTATGGATCGTTTATGGTGGTGAAGTTGAGCCGTGGCATATGAGGAGAGAAAAGAGAGTTTTTGTTGTTTTCACTTTAGCAAATGAGATGTGTATGTTGCTTCTACTAGTGAATGCCTTATATACTTCAAAGACTTAGTCAAAGACACAAGGAGGATTTTTGGGGAAGTCTTGGTCAATTACTATTAGGGCTAGTAATAAAATGAGCACTTGGTTCCCTAAAATGAGTATCGTCTCATGAATTCTAGGAGATAGATTGAACTAGATAATATCTTTGGTTTCTCATCTCTATAATTGGCCATATATACATATATGTGATGATAGTTTGTAAATTTTGAGTATTGGGTATAATTGTGGGTATTTGTTGAAGCGTAGAAAAGTTTTGGTGGTTCCGTGAATGCCTAAACGTATTTAATTGCGAAACGTAAACACTTTACGTAACCAATAAAAATAAAATGTACAAAGGTAATAATTATCCTTAAAATAATTACCTAATACTTGCTTGACGTAAACGTTTAATTGTTTGATGCCCGTTTACGTCGAAGGAAAATTTTTAGCTTACGCGATTTAACTATACGATTGAAATTAAAAGTAAACGCGTACGAGACTAAAAATAAATAGTGAAATAAATGACGTCGTAAAATGACCTGAAAATACGAAATGTTACAGTCTCCTCCCGTTAGAAGAGCCTTGTCCTCAAGGCTCAAGTTGCGACACTTGACGAATGTACGGGTTCAGTGAAAAGATGCGGATATTTCTTCTGGAACTAATCTTCACGTTCCCAGGTATACTCAGCTCCTTGCCGAGAGTTCCAATGAACTTTGACTAATGGAATTCTTCTCTGCTTTAGCTTTTTCACATCTCGTTCCACGATCTCAATAGGCTCTTCGACAAAACACAGATTTTCATCAATCGCTATCTCTTCCAAAGGCACTTGAACATCTGGGTCAGCCAAGCACTTCTTGAGGTTTGACACATGAAAAGTGTCATGGATACAGCTCAGCTCCTGGGGTAACTTCAGCCGATAAGCTACCGGTCCAATACACTCTACTACTTCAAACGACCTCACAATCCGTGGTGCCAGCTTTCATTTCTTACCAAATCGTACCACTCCCTTCCATGGAGATACCTTAAGTAACACTCGATCTCCCACTTTGAATTCAAGAGGCTTACGCCTCTTATCATCATAGCTTTTCTGGCGACTCCTTGCCGTTTTCAACCTCTCCTTAATCCGAATAATCTTTTATATATCGTGGTGCCAGCTTTCCTTTCTTACCAAATCGTACCACTCCCTTCCATGGAGAACCTTTTAGTAGACACTCGGGTCCCCTCGAACATTGAATTCAAGAGGCTTACGCCTCTTGTTGGCATAACTTTTCTAGCGACTCCTTGCCGTTTTCAACCTTTCCTGAATCTGAAAAATCTTTTCTATCGTTTCTTGCACAAGTTCTGGTCCGATAAGCTGACTTTCCCCAACTTCAGTCCATATCACGGGGGATCTACACTTCCGCCCGTACAGAGCCTCGAATGGTGCGCATTTAATGCTTGTGTGGTAACTGTTATTATAAGAAAACTCAATCAACGGGAGACGAGCATCCCAACTGCCACCAAAATCCATAACACAAACTCGAAGCATATCCTCCAGCGTCTGAATAGTACGCTCACTCTGACGGTCTGTCTCAGGGTTGTAAGCCGTACTTATATGTAGTTTTGTACCCAACGCTTTCTGAAGAGCTTGCCATAAGTGTAACGCGAATCGACCATCACGGTCTAAAATGATTGACACTGGCACACCATGTTTTGCCACAATCTTATTGATATAAATCCTTGCTAACTTCTCCGTTTTGTAGTCTTCACGAATAGGTAAGAAGTGGGCCGACTTAGTCAATCTATCCACAATGACCCAAATCGCATCATACCCACCGCTGCTTCTAGGCAACTTTGTGACTAAGTCTATTGTTATCTTTTCCCATTTCCACTCAGGAATTTCTGGTTGCTGAAGTAATCCTGAGGGTTTCTGATGTTCGGCTTTAATCTTAGAGCACGTAAGACACATGCTAATGTACTCAACAATGTCTCTCTTCATATCAGGCCACCAATACAAGTCTCTTAGATCATAGTACATCTTATCCGCACCCGGATGTATTGAATATCTAGAAATATGAGCTTTATCCATGATCAATTCCTTACACCACCAACTGATGAAATCCAGATATGATCGAAGAAGTAAATTCCACCATCATCTCGTCGCTCAAAGTGTGTTTCTAATCCTCTTAGCCATTCAGCTGGAGCTTTGAGATCCTTGGAAGCTTCGCCCTGTGCTTCCAAAATCTTAGTCTTAAGTCCAGAATGGATAGTAATACTCATAGCAAATACTCGTCTTGGCTTGAGTCTTTCTTTTCTACTTAAGGCATCTGCCACCACATTGGCCTTGCCTGGGTGATATTTGATCTCACATTCATAATCACTAAGCAGTTCGATCCATTGTCTTTGGCGCATATTCAACTCCTTCTGATCGAAGATGTACTGGAGACTCTTGTGGTCAGTGTAGATAACACTTTTCGTCCCATAAAGGTAATGTCTCCAGATTTTAAGGGCAAACACCACCGCACCTAATTCCAGGTCATGGGTGGTATAAATTTTCTCATGCTTCTTAAACTGTCTTGACGCATACGCTATCACTTTGCCCCGCTGCATCAGCACGCACCTAAAACCTTGTTTCGATGCATCACAATAGACCACAAAGTCGTCTGGTCCATCGGGGAGTGCTAACACTGGAGCATTGCATAGCTTCTCCTTTAGAATGCGGAAAGCATCATCTTGTTCATCGCCCCACATATATGTCTTATTCTTTTAAGTCAACAGGGTGAGGGGCTTGGTGATCTTGGAGAAATTCTCAATAAATCTCCGGTAATAACCCGCCAGTCCTAAGAATGAACAGATTTCAGTTGACGATTCAGGAGTCTTCCAGTTCTTGACCGACTCAACCTTGCTAGGATCCACGTACATACCGTCACGGTTGACCACATGTCCTAGGAACTGGACTTCGACCTTCTTTCAACCAAAGTTTCGGCACTTTGAAAGTTTTAGCGATTTATTTCTTTCTCCTCTGAGTAAGTCTAAAAATCGTCTTCCAAGTGGACTCATGCTCTTCTTTCTGACTTTGAGTAAATTAAGATGTCAGTCAATGAACAAATTACAAATTTGTCCAAATAACGGTTTTTTTTTTTCTTGCAGACCGCGGTTCATTAAGTTCCATAAATATTGCTGTTGCGTTTGTCAGCCCAAATGGCATAACCGAGAACTCAAAATGCCCATATCGGGTTCTAATGCGGTCTTCAGTATATATTCCTCTCTAAACTCCCTTTACTGATGATATTTCGAGCGAAGGATCTATCTTGGAGAAACAACACGCAACTCTTGTAATGATCAAGTACAAGTCATCTATCTGGGGAGATGATAGCGGTTTATAGTCCAACTATTTAATTCCGTAGTCCAATACACATTCTCATCGCATAACCGTCTTTCATCTTGACAAAATGCATGGGTGCTTCCCCATGGTGAGGCCGACGGGTCGAATAAAACCCTTTTCTTGAAGCTCCTTTAGCTGGTTCGACAACTCTAACATCTCTGACGGAGCTAATCGGTATGGCGATTTAACAACTGGCAATGCGTCTGGAATCAGATCGATGCTGAATTATATCTCTCGCACAAGAGGTAAACCTGATAAATCATCCGTAAATACCTCAGGGAAGTCACGGACAATACGGATGTCATCAAGCTTCTTTTCATCAGCCTTGATACATGCAAGTGATCCAGGATCCTTTTTCGGCCTCTCGCCTTGGACTTCAAGAATCTCGCCATTCGAAAGAGGAATACGGACAATCTTTTCATAACAATATATGACGGCATGGTGGTATGACAACCAATCCATGCCAACAATGACATCGAAACTTCCTAGTCGGGTCGGGAGTAGGTCAATTTTAAACACGTGATTAAACAAGACTAAGGTGCAACTACGTAAAATGGTATTGGTACTAACGACTTTTCCATATGCTAATTCAACTTCATAACTAGTATTTAAAGCGGCTGGGGCAATATCAATAAAGGGTGTAAACGCAGAAGATACAAAACTCTTTTCAGCACCAGAATCAAAGAGAATACAAGCGTAGTGATCATTAAGAAGAAACGTACCCGTGACCACATTCGGATTCTGCTGTAGATTTTCAACCACCACATAAGCTCTACCACGAGCTCCCTCATTCTGCTGGTTCCTTCCTTTTGGACACTTGTCCTTGTAATGTCCTTTTTCACCGCATCCATAACAAGTCACATCCTGTAGGGGGTAACACCTGCACCCGGAAGCCTAACTCTACAATCTTTCTCCTGATGACCAGTTCTTATGATGATGAGCAATGCTATGTCTACACCATATTTACAAAAAAGTATCAACACCATGATGTGGCAATATTATTTATCCAATCAAATAAAGTCCTTGCTTTTCCACAATTGTTTTGATTGGATAAAGGATGTTGCCACATCATGGTGTGGAAACGTTTTTGTAAATATGGCAGTGTTGTAAATATCGCTCGGCGGTACCGTGGCGGTCGACCCCCTTTAAGCGATAAATCGGTCTTGGCGGCGATTTATCGGTTTCTCGGCGGAGACCCTTAATTATAACGAAATTAATTTTACAAAAATATATATTAGCAATATTCTAACAAAACCATAAGACATAAGTCCACAACCAATTTAATAAACTTAAATAAAACTTTAAAACCATAATTATAATAGTTATATGGTCTTCTAATCTTCATCTCCGCAACCTTCTATGATTTTAACTCCATCCGACTCGTAGTCACCTTCTTTATAAACTACCTCCTCACTCCCGGATTCGAACTCTTCGTAAAAAAGTTCTCTTTGAGTTGTTTTAGTTGTAGTTCTAGAACTTTGTCGGGGTTGTAGATATTCATCGGCTTCCATAGCTTCACCAATCACTTAGTAAAATACATGGGGTGACCGAGTCTTTTTCTAATATCTAACAGGTTGTGACTTTGGGAGAGCTATGAGAGGTTCATAGGACATATATGTAGCATGGTGAATTTTGGTTTGAATTATGGGAATGTTTAAGTAGTGCGTTTAGGGCACGCAAGTGAGAGTAAAATTCTGCTTAAAACCAGAAAGTTTAAGGAGTAGCATTTAAGTATAAATGAAATATGTAAGAGTGGGTAAAGGTTTTAAATGATTATAGGACTATGATAGATAGCCTAGGTATCTATCATAGTTAAGGTTATATCATATTGGGTTGAATGCCTAATTGATGGTAGCTAATAATGTGTTTAATTGTTTAGATTGTTCGTAAAATTTTGTGAAGTTTTGTTGAATCTTTTGGAAGCTAAGCATCAAGTCAGTTTCATAGCCCCTTTTTCTTATGTTTTATTGGGGTGAAAATGATGCTATGTGTTAAACTGTTTTAGTTGTTGTGATTATTTGCTACGTGTTATTGTTTCGTGAATAGTTCGGTTGGGAGTGGTCTTTACTACTCAACTCAAACCAACTGAAGGGTTGAAATAATACCTACTGATTTGTGTGACACGCTCCATGGCTTAGTGATCAATTGGAGTGGAATTTGTGGCACGCTCCATGGCTTAGTGATCAATTGGAGTGGAATTTGTGGTATGCTCCATGGCTTAGTGATCAATTGGAGTAGTTTGTGATTAGTTCGGTTGGGAGTGGTCTTTACTACTCAATTCAAACCAACTGAAGGGTTGAAATAATACTCACTGATGTGTGGTCCAGGCCTAAGTATAAGTTCCAGCTGGTAGACTTTTAGGTGCGTAAGTGACATATGGATCGGGGGTAACGTTCCTACCCAATTGTTGTAATGGATCGGGGGTAACGTTCCTACCCAGTTGTTGAAATGGATCGGGGGTAACGTTCCTACCCAGTATGTGGATTGCATGTTAGCATAATTGTCCTTTATTGTTTTGATAATCGCAGTAATTGGTTTTGAAAAGTTTTTATGTGAGTCTTAAACCTATGACTCTCACCAACCGTTGTGACCATTCGAAGGACTTTTACCAAAGGGGTAAACACTTTCAAACATAGTGTGACACCGGCCCAAAATGCGGTACTTAGCACCGTTGCAAATGCGGCTTTCCCTTTAACGGTACCGGAAAATCTACACTCTTCCCATTTGGTGCTAGAGAACATATGTCTTAATTGCTCCTTCTTTTCGGACAAACTTTGTAAAGTTAGAAAAGAGGAAGCAAATCTCGTGACACCCGGTCGGACAATATCCTTTCTCTTGGTGAAATCTCTCATCATAGCCAACGTTTTGTGGTGAGAATAAATGAAGATGGTTAGTTTCTTTGCTTGATCTAGGATTTTCTTAAACCTTGGAAGTGCACCAATACCTTGAAAAACATAAATTAAACAATCTGTTATAAAACAGATTATAAACCATCTGTTATAAAACAGATTATAAACAATCTGTTAACAGATTATGATTATAATCAATCTGTTATAAAAGTATAAAACAGATTATAAACTTGAAAGTTGAAACATATTTATAAGTTATAACAAATTATAGTACCTTCAAGCATAAGGTTAATGGTATGCGTCGCACATGATGTCCAAAAAATCTTTGGTCTCGTCACTTTAAGCAACGCTGCTGCTCCCATGTTATTGGAGGCATTATCCGTCACAATTTGAACAACATGTTCGGCCCCAACTTCTTGAATGCAAGCATCCACATACTCATATATGTACTCGCTTGTATGCGCTTCACCCGAACATTCTTTGGAAGATAAAAAAACAGTACCCATCCTTGAGTTTACACATAGATTCATAATGCTCCTCCTCTTTCGGTCGGACCAAGCATCCGTCATGATCGAGCATCCTTCATCTTTCCATTCTTTTTCGTTTCTTTTCACCAAGTTTTTTGTTCTTTCAACCTCTTCCTTTAGAAGTGGGGTGCTCAACTCATATCTAGTAGGAGGTGGAAGCCCGGGTCCAAATTGGCCAACCACTTCCAACAACATTTTGAAGCTATCCTTTTCAAAGGCGTGAAAAGGAATCGCGGACTCATATGCCCACCTAGCAACGTATTTCTTTGTCATCCACATTCTTTCTTTCCGAATAGAATTGCTAAGTTCAACATTTTTACCCTTCACCTTCTTCTTTAAAGACTGCTCGGGGTTTACTGTATTTGCAAAGTTATCCATGGGGCCAAAAACATTTGGTTCCTTCATGCTATGATCATGTACTTCATCGTCCTCAAGACTTTCATTACTATCAAGTCTCACCTCTGATCTTATGGCTTCATCGTGTTGTCTTTTACCTTGCTTTTTTAACTTCCCTTCGTTGATAGCATTCCGACATTTCAACTGATCCTCTTTGGTGGCCTTTGGACATGACGTAGTTTGTCCTGTAATTTGTGCAATATGTTGTTTCAATCTTGTAACCCCCCCACTGACCAATTTTTCACACAAGGTGCATTTGATTCTATCCGGGACGCTTTTGTCCGGCATAACACCATACTCCCAACCAACATCCTTCGATTTTCTTTTAGTACCGGTAAACGTTGACTCAACGGATGGTATACTAGCTGATCCAGATGCCATCCTAAGGTGTCAAAATGAGAAATGTATTAAAGATTTGAATGAACTCTGAAATTAGACAAGTATTAGTGTATTACATAATTACTCAGAATTAAATGTGAGACAAATATTAAAGGATTATAACAATTAATAACTTCAGAAGTCAAAAATACTCAGATAGAACCCTAATTTATATCAATTAATTAAAGATTTAATTAAGTAATTAACAGATATGAACCCCTAATTTATAACAAACATAATTAAGTAATTAGCCCATGCCATATATTGATACATATTTAATTAAATTAAGATTTAAATCATAACTAACTTAACCTGCTTATGTTCGTCGGAGTTGAGGGTCGCCGAAGGGTGGGTATGTGGTAGAGAATTCGAGTGTGGAGGAAGGTGTAGGAGTAAATTATTGAATGTGTTAAAAAGTTACACAGATCTGGAATATAACCCTAAATAAAAACCGTTTTTATTAACTTTGACCGATATTGACCAAAACTAATTTTTTTGACCGATTAGTGAAAAAAACGTAACGGCTGACCGCCGTTAAGCGATATATCAGTGATATAACGGCCGCCACGACCGATATTTACAACACTAAAATATGGTGTGGACATAGCATTGCTCTATGATGATTTAGTGGATTCAAATTAATCTATTACATCTCTAATTATTTGACGCACAACAGCAACTGGCAACATATATGACTTACATAATTCTTTTCTTTTCTATTTTTCATTCTTATAGACTAACGTACAGAAACTTATCAAGCCATTAACACATCAAGATTATTTTATGAGATTAAACCGTTTTTATATCACATGTTGAATAGTTAGTTAAATAGCCTATTGGTTCCGGAACCCACGTGTTTAAATGCCCATTATGTTTTATGAGTTCTCTTATTTTTGTATTTTATTTATTATAGTCTTGTATTTTTCTAATTTTGTAAGACAATTATCATTATTCAGTAATACACTATTATTGGTTTCTTAGCTTCAACATGGTATCAAGAGCCATTAGCCCCGATCCATAATTTTGTTGCTAGTTCCCTGATGTTTACTGTCATGTTTGTTGTCTGATCGTGTTCTCTGCCATTCCGCATTTATACGTCGCTTTGCTGTAAGTCGACCATTCCTTTTCTTAAGTCATTAAAGCAATATAACGATTGACAATCATAATTATTGCTACTGGATTATGGCTATGAAAAATTGATCAGTGGCCTATATTGTTTGATATATATCTTAGATTTAATTATTAGAGGAATTAATATGCTTGGTGGTCATATCATTTAGAAATTTGGTTCTGTTGTTTGATTCGGTTTCTACGCATCAATTGGTTTGGTCTTTTTTAGTTTATTTTATTTGTGTTATCATGGCTACTCATAAAGATGATTCATTGCAATCAATTAGTATTCAATTAGATAGTAAGAATTATGCATATTGGAGTTATGTTATGAAAAATTTTCTCCGTGGAAAATCGATGTGGGGTTATGTTTCGAGGGTTAAAAAAATGCCAACGGATGAAAAGATAGATAATTATGTTGTGTTATTAGAAACTTAGGAGGTTGATAATTCTAAGATTATAACTTGGACTAACAATTCGGTTACGCCATCTATTGGACTTCAATTGGCTATGTATGAGACAACCAAGGCAGCGTGGGATCATCTTGCTAAATTATACACACAATCTAACTTTGCTAAACAGTATCAACTTGAGACAAATATTCGTGCACTTTAGTAGAATGATTCAAGTATTCAGGATTTTTATTCATATATGTCAGTCTTATGGGATCAGTTGGCGTTAACAGAACCTGCAACACTTAGTAGTTTTGATCCTTACATCAAACGGAGAGAGTCACAACGTTTAGTTCAGTTCCTTATGGCATTGCGTCATGATTTTGAAGGATTGCGTGGTTCAATTCTTCATCGTGAGCCTTTACCTTCTGTTGATTCAGTAGTTAGTGAATTGCTTGCAGAAGAGATTCGTCTAAAGTCTCTGGATGATCATAAGATTGTTACACAACAAGGCTCATCTGTTTTTGCAGCTTCACAACGATCTTCTAATGGCATAAAAAAAACCTATTGCTGATAATGAGTGTGCATACTGCAAACAGAAGGGTCATTGGAAATCTGAGTGTCCTCTTAAACCAAAACAACCACCACACCTTAATAATGGTGTTGCTGACCCATCTTTAGACCCTTCTATGATTGAGCAATTTCAGAAATACTTGTCTTTCCAGAATCATGCGATGACAAGTTTAACCGATAAATGTTTGTTAACGTCATCACAAGCCGCTAACACAGAGTCTGACTGGGACATGCCATAGGGAGCGAGGAATCTTATTTCGGAAATCTATTGTTTGAATCTGATGTCTGTCTGCTGCTGCTTGTCTTCTGTCTGCTGTCTTCTGTCTGCTGCAGTCTGTTTGCATTTGTCTGATTTCGAAGTTTTCTTGTCAAACTCTCAATGTAGCATTGTGAGTTTGAGAGGAGATGTTAGTTAATAAAGGCCTATTGGTCCGGCCCACGTGTTTAGGCCCATTTATGTTTTAGAGTTCTTTTATTTTGTAGTTTATTTATAGTCTCGTATTTTCCAGTTTCGTAAGACAACTATCATTATTCAGTAATACACTATTATTGGTTTCTTGGTTTCAACAATATTAATTAAACATATGCAAGATCAATTTCATGTAACTTATTTGATGATAGATTATGATTGGATGACGAAGTTATAACTTTAGGGTTTGTTAATTTCGGTAGTGACGTCACCAATCCGATTGAGGAATTACTCACAAGTAATTGAATTATTGTAGAAATAAGTGAAATAAGAGGATTTAAATGTCTGAATTATTCAAGTGGAAAGAAGTAATTTCACCTTTTAATGTGTGCAAAAATTCAAACACACTTCTTTTCTAACTTCTTTTCGCCCGCAGATAAAAGAGGTAAAGAAGTGCTTTAAAAAAAACGAAACCATCACATATGGTAGCAAAAAGTATTTCAACCTGTTACATTTTTTAAGTTAATGAAACAAAATAAAGTAAATTGATAAATATGAAAAGGTAATGAAATAAAATATTGAAAATACAATTAATGTAAGTTATGACAAGACGTTTGATGACATAGAGTGTGCAGTTGATACGTTGATACAACTTGGATACCTACCGTAAGAATGAATGCCCATTTTTTTATACACTTGCCGAACTAAGTAGACATAAGAAGAAATCATAGTTTAATTCATGAAAAGAAAGTGTTTTGATAGTATTAAATTTAGTTTGTAATGGCATTTTCATGAAAAAGATACTATTTTCTTTTTAAATGAGGTGTTTTTTATAGTTTGCTTAGGTGCCTACGTTAGTTTGTGGGATGCTTCCTCGACCTCCTTTGCTACGTCTCGTATATGCGTTCGTCACAGTTACGACATATGAGAAAGGTAGACACATATATGACATATGCGTCCGTCAACATTACTTTTAGTTTGATGATTAGACTAAGAGTAATCCGACCAAACAATGTGACTGGCACCCCAGCTTTCTCTCTCTTAAACAAAACAGTGATCAAACACCCGTAATCGACCGGACATGTGACCTAACATTTTTTTTAATAAAAATAAAATAAAAAATGATTAATTAAAATAAAACATTACAATAATAAGACTTTATAAGAAAAATAAGGTATTTTTTTATTAAAAAAATTACACAAACTGGGTCTCCTCCTAGATCAAACAAATGAATTGGATCTTGAAGATGGAGAGGATGAGGACCTCATGGATCTAGGGTTTTGTGTGTGTTTTTTATGTAATTAATTTAAAAAATTCTAGTCTAGAACAAACCTACAATCAATAAGTTGTAAGTCCGATCCCACTACATTCTATATGGCTGTGTCTTTTTATATTTTATTACAATTTTGACTACTGTTTTGACAAGAGTATATTTTTGAAAAATATAAAGGAAAAAGTGATATGGAGACAAACACAAATCGTATTGAATACTGAAAAAGCAAAAAATAAAAACTGAAAACAGGTTTAATCCTTGGAACCATTAACCAAACCCTCCTCTATACTGTCACCTTACCCCATTCGCTACTCATAGCGCGTGCACGCTCCTCATCAAGATTCAAATGTATGTGAGCTGTCTTGCATTAAAATAATATTTTTGTCGGAAGATTCTAGACATACTCGAAACCCTAGACAACCTATTTCCTACACCTATAAGAACATTAATATAATATCACCACAAGTCATCATCATCACAAATTTCAACACATCTTTATCCGCCGTCATATCTTTTGAATATTTTGAATATGGGGTATTTAATTATCTCTTTCCTTATCCGCTTTTCCAATTGTCTTTGTCAAACTTTTTATGCATTTCATTTAATATGACGAGTAGTAATCAGACTCACTAGAATAAATTCTATGTTTATATTTGTTAGTAGTAATGTCTGTTTTAAATATTTTCTAGAAAAATACATGTTGTCAACTTTTGTATATTTATATTTGAGTTATTTTTCTAGAAAATATTTATGTTAAGATAGTGCTATGACATCTTTGAGTTATTCTTCACGTGGTCTTTTATATAGAAATAACATTTTACTGTATAAAAATTAATAATTTTTTCAATTAGTTTCACCAACATAGGTAGTCTTGTTATTTTAATACTTTAGTAAACCTTATTTTATCATCATATTAATATCATCAATATTTAAATGCATTTTTTTAAACCTTTTTATGCATTTTATTTAATATGACGAGTAGTAATGACTCACTAGAATAAAGTTAGTCTATGTTTATATTTGTTAGTAGTAATGTCTAATTTTAAATATTTTCTAGAAAAATATTATTGTTTTTCAATTCTTTTGTATATTTATTTTTGTTCATTTTCGAACATAGTATTTTGCTTTACAGAATCTTGTTATTCTTTTATATTCATTTTTATATGTTAAGATAGTGATATGACATGGGGTATATTCTATATTTTGAGTTATTCTTCATGTGGTCTTTTGTATAGAAATAACATTTTACTGTATAAAAATTAATGATTTTTTCAATTAGTTTCACCAGCATAGGTAGTCTTGTTATTTCAGTATTTTTAGTAAACTTTATTTTATCATTTTATCAATATCATCAATATTTACATGAATTTTTTTTAACCTTTTAATATATATGAGTATGTGCTTTTTTATTTAGGATTGTGTTTGGACAGCTGAATGGCTTGTCAAGTATGTCTTTTTTCCTTGTTAATTAAAATATGCAGTTTAATAGTACTATTATATTACATTTAAACAACATCTAAAGTTTGTGGTGTGCAATTCTGTTATGGGCTTCAAGTTTTTGCCTGCAAGTGGGTTTGATTGTGAGTCAGATTCTGTGTTTCTTTTGGGTCTATTAAAATTTGTCATTTGCTCCAAACAGGCTGCTATCCTTTCCAGTTGGTCTTTTGTTGTTTTCCATAATTCAAGTGGGGTTTGGGTAGTTTCGTGTAGTAGTTTTGGATTCGTGGCCACTGGTCTTTTTCATTATTCATACTTTTTAGTTTTGAGAGTGGATGGGTAGTGTTAGTAGTCTTTTGTTGTTTTTGCTCGGGTGGTCTTGTTTGGAGAGAAAGAATGCCGTTTGTTTGTATCGGCTCTTTTGAGGTTCTATATAATTTTGCATTTCTAAAAAAAAAAGAAAACTACCTATGTTTTGGTTTATGCTTAGTGTGTTAAATGTTTTGGTTATATGTGAAATTATGGTGGTAATATAGGACCTAAGAGTTGGGCCCAAAATAATAGTCACCTTTTCTTTCTTTTTATAGGAGGGCTAAGGAAGAAGTTAGTAAAACTATCAACACTTACTGGACCATAAGCAGCTCTGCTTATATTTTTCTTGTTGGAGCCCAATCGTTGGTCAAAGACACAGATCATAGCCTGCAAACCCCCAACTCAATTTTTGTCGCGGCATGCGGTGGTGTTTTAGTCGTTGGTGGAATAACAGGTCTTTGTATTCTTGAATCGTTTAACAATGTTACCAGACATCCGATGAGGAAAATAAGATGTAGGGCCGCTCTAGGCTTCTTCAAGGCATCGGTGAGTACGTTGCCTATTCTGATCTTCTGCTCCCTGTTTGAACCAAAGGAATGTCTTTGGTACACCTATGCTATTGCCTGGGTTATTTGGGTTTGTAATGCAGTGTTCTGTGCAAAATTTGAACCACTGGGGCAGCTCGTCCAGCAGATTCCGCAGCCCTCGCATCCACTCTAAGAAATGCTATCATGCGGGATCTCGGTGATACTTACACCGGTTTATCTGTAGCAGATCGAGAATTCCTAACAAGAGGCTTGGATCATCTTGCAGCAGGTTTCGTTGCTCCTCCCAGTGTTGCAGCTGCGGCACATCAACTTACAAGCCTATTGCTGGTGCATAACTCGGCTTACGATAATGTGCCGAATCGTGTGGACTTTTTTGTTGATGGTTTCGGTTGAACCTCCAAACATCGCTTGAAACTTAATGTATTTAATTTACTACTTTTAAAATCACCCTTCTGTATGAATAGAATAATACGGTATTCCCTTTGGGAAGGCAATCAAGCAGAACTTGATTTTTGTTTATTCTTAGTGTTATTGTTTATTCATCTCTTGACTTTGCGTAACTTGATTTTTATTCTTATGTTAACATCATATATATATGAATATGATGTTAAATTAAGATTGTTTAGGCGTGGGTTTCAATTTTGCACAAAAACCTAGATGACAAATATTAAATAACGAGTTTTGCGGTTTTAATGGGTTTTAGAAGTAAAATAGTATTGGCAAGGGATGATTAGTGCCACTAACTACAAACCACAGGGATGATTTTTGCAGTTTACTCTTGAATTAAATATGTTTTGTCATGTACCGGTAATTCTCGAGTGCAACTCAAGTCGGTAGCAATTTGTGACAAGTCTTACTACAAAACGCTTATGAAGAACTTTTGATAAGGAAAGCTTTGGTCAAAACTCTTTTACAAAACTTACCTAAAGAGAAGAAAGCCAAAAGAAAATTTATTGTTGTTCGAATCCGTTTAGTGTGTTTTTATGTTCACAAAATGACTAATATTGCTGTATAAGTTATTTGAATATGTTTAGTGAATTAGTGTAGTTTATGATAGCTTTAAGAGTTTGAATGTATTGTTGGTATTTCTTCTATTTCAATTTTCGAATGGACCCATCGATAAGAAGTTTCATGATTCATGCTTCTAGATTATGAGGATGTAAATAATCCCCATGTGTGCGATTTATATTTTTTTTATGTACTTTGTTGCATATCGCTTATTTTACATATTTTACTAATATATTATATAGATATGATTACAACTTATATTTTTGAAAACTGCCAGACATCGTACTTCTATAACTTTGCTACGCAATTTCTTAATGTGTAGTTTTTGTTTCGCTTATAATTTCTTAATGCGTAGTTTTTGTTTCGCTTATAATTATTTTACTAATGCGGCCCGTGTTGAACACAGGTTATTAGCTAGTAGTAGTATAGGATGGAGATGAGAATTTGAGGGGAGTGACATGATGTATGGTCTTGGTGTCATATTTTTCTATTTTATTATCAAATCAGAGTTCGTGTAGAATAACCTTTTAAACTAAAAAAAAGTAAGATACAATATAAAGTTGACACGTGTATATCATCTAAAGGGTAAAATAGGAAGTCTGAAATTTTCATTTTTGGCGTTTTTACTTTTTTGTTTATTTAACTTGAATCATTAATGCATGAATGGAACAGTAATAATCTAAATCTAAATTAGCATGCATTTATTTTCTTCCTAGTTCTTGCATCAAAACAAGGCTTCGTCGTCATATTCATACTGCAACTTCTAATTACATAGTTTGCATCTTAATCATCATCAACAAAATTTTAGTGCATCTAACATGGGTCTTGAAAATTGTTTATCTTAATCATCATCTTCTTAATCATCTTGCATCATCAATCGATTTTTTCAATGCATAATCTGCAGCTTTGTCGTCGTCAATCAAGTTTTTTCAATTTATGCATAATCTGCATCTTAATCATCATCATCGTCGTCGTCAATAATTTTACATCAAATTGATTAATCAAATATGGATTCGGAATCTGTTTATGCATCGTATCATCATTATCATGATCGTCCATCGCTTCATCATCGATCATTATCGATTTCAACATCATCATCCGCATCATTGATCATCGTCTTTTTGAGACTTCCGCGTCAATGATTTTAGCATCATAATCATAGTTCATTCTCATCA
This sequence comes from Tanacetum coccineum, assembly GCA_026074375.1. NCBI lineage: Eukaryota > Viridiplantae > Streptophyta > Magnoliopsida > Asterales > Asteraceae > Tanacetum > Tanacetum coccineum. The sequence continues at coordinate 38,592 of BQNB010034395.1, forward strand.
TCTTCAACAATTTTCGCGTCATCTTTCAGAATCCATCTATCATGATCTCCTTCGTTTTTAATCCTTTAACACCAACTAATGGAAGAATCACGTATAGTTGAAATTTGGATTTATTCAAAGGACTATAAGTCGTTTAAGGCTCATTCAGATCCTGTTAATAAGGACCTACAGTCATTGTCGATCAAAACTATCGAGCAGGTCATTATCGATCTAAAAGGAGGATGATGATGAAAAAAAATCAAAATTATCGTTCATCATCGTAAAAGAAAAATCAAAAATTAATTAAGTATCAACGTATGAAGATGTTTATTTTGATTTGAGGAATCGATGGATAAAAGAATTAAATTAAATGAACTAGAAAGATGGTAAAAGTGTGGAACGCTTGTTTAATGGCTTAATGCCACCATGAATCTCGCATAACAAATGGGTGTGTTAAAAGACTTTAATATCCTCCTGCACAAGTTTGTTAATTGAAGAAATTCACATATATTTACATAGATGCCATCATTTTTTTTGTCCCTTGATTTGATCATCGGACGGCCACAAATATCTCCTACTTATTTTAGCTTAAAGAATTGTTTTATTTGAACTCATCTCTATAAATATCTTATATATAAAACGGCAGGAAGTATGAATAGTAACATGGAATAAAATATTCCTCCACTCACGCATCTCGAAATTTTTTTTTTATATATTTTTAAAACGCACCTTAAACTTTAACCTATTTACCACTTTTTTATATAACAAACTTTATTCGTCAAATACTGAGCGCATATCTACCGATTCATTCGAAAAAAATGTCCTTGAAAAGATCGTCGAATTGTGAACAAAACGAGCCCAATATTGCACCGCCTCTGATATGCGTACGATTTTATAAAAAATGTTGAAGTTTAATATGTATATTTAAAAAACCGAATTTTCAAAACGCACCCTAAACTTTAACCTATTTACGTTTTTCTTTTATATTTTTTTAAACTCAATTTTCAAAACTCACCCTCAACTTTCTCCTACTTACGACTTTTCAAGAAAATAAACTTTATTCGTCAATTACGGAGCGCATATCTATTGATTCATTCGTGTAGGTTCCATGATCATTCATATAAACCTTTTTCAATGATAGGTAGAATCAAGATGCAAGAAAAATAAAACTTTTATTGATGAGATTGAAAGAGAACAATTTTGGTGGCTAAACCTAATCTTGAAATTGTCTGTAATGTCTAACCTAATAATGATAAGAACAGAGTGTATTTATACACTAAAGGGGTTCGGCCTATGGGCCTTTCTTTTGGGCTTTTGCGGGCTTTTTGCATAACGACCCATTTACATCATTAAACATTATAATTAATTAACTAACTAACGAGCTATGAAACGCCAATTTTCTTCAAGACCGAGCTTCTCTTGTTAGACTGTGAAATTGTGATTCTAACAATCTCCCCGTAAGTGAGGTCTTCATAGCGTACATATTTGAATTCATAGCATATTAGCTCGTTGTCTTTGCGGTTCTTCACTTGACTTACATTTGTGCTTCTGTAGAAATCTAATCTTTGAAACTTGAATTACTAGATTTGATAACTTCATCTTGATCTCAGATTATCTTGAATTACTTGTGATCTTTTCTTCACTTGACTTACATTTGTGCTTCTGTAGAAATCTAATCTTTAACGTTGGATCTTGATCTCTGATTTCTTGAACTATTTGTGATCTGTTTCTTTGATTCGCCATTTGCTGAACTTTGGTCTGACATGCTCATATTTGATGTAATCTTGAAAGCTTTTGTGATATTTCTTCTTCTCATTATCTCGACTTTAACATTTGAAGAAGACATTGATTTCAGAGGTGCGGAAGCTTTGTAAACTTAGCTTTCTTGATTTCTTCAAATCTTGGAATATAAGCATGTGTCATTCATCGGATACTTTGAGTCGCCTTTGTTTGTTTGAGAATAGTCACCAACAAAAACATTTTATATGAAAAATCTCACTCAATGTGTTCTAGATAAAAACTTTTGAACACATGGAGGGTTTCATATTTTGAAGGGACCGAGTATAGACGATACTCAATCTGGTCGGTTACATTAACCTCCGATTCCGTGAGGATCGATGATTACAATACGAATACTGCACCTGTGATCAGATAGATTCATTATAAGATTCTTCTTGACAGGTTTTCCAGCTCAAAGCCTTTAAGTCCTCCAATACCGAAGTATCAGATTTCCGTATGCTTGTTGTTCTCTAAACCAGATGTCCGTAGACTTACACACTATAAGTATTTCTACTAATAGAATGGTAAAGAGTGAGTCAGTACAATTACTGTCTGCTGACTATACCGTACAATTCCTGTTCAGCGTTTTACTTCTTAATACAATTAAGTACTGTAGAAGGCCTGTGGCAAAAATGATTTGAAAAAACATTTGATGTGCTTGTGAAATTTATTTAGTACACAACGAAAGTTTAAATCAGAATGCTCTGATGATGTTTTGAAAGATATCTCGAAAGATATGAAGTGCCTCATGGCTCTCATCAAACTCATACAAGTATTTGTAAGACGAGTCATTCTCACTAGTGGATACTGTCCGAAGACAAGTATATGAGTATTCTATGAATACCCTGGTGGTACAACATATCATTCCTTCGCATTCCTCAAGATCACTTTCCCAATCATGAAACAAAAGATTCTTTGTGAATTATCAAGATACTTGTGTATAACACAAAAATTTTGGTACCTTGACATTTTTGAATATATTTCAAATTTAACACTTTAACTCCCCTTTTAAGCGAAGCATGGTGCTTCGGTAATAATCGTGACAAGAAGTTTTGGCACATGCAAGGATAAGATTTAGTATTTTGAATCAATCGAATCATTAGTTATCAGTTCATATTTTAAGTCACATTTTCTCCCCCGATCAAAAGTATGCAACTTTTGTATGGTTTTGATCTATAATGGACTTAAAATATTTCGAGCTCCCCCTTAAGCATGAAGGTGAGCAAATTAAGCACATATATCAAGTGAATATTGAAACAAAACCTGAAATATACCGAGACATGAGTGATAAATCAATCTGTCTGAAGACGTAGGTTGTGGCTCATTTCAATCTTCTAGTAGTAGAATCAGTAATAGTGCGTCCAACTAACCTGCAAAACTGTTAGCAAAACTGATTCTCCCCCTCAAACAATGACCCGTGTATTAAAGAAAGGTTTTTGGTCAATGTCTGAATGGTGTCTCCGAACATGTTTGATGAAACAAATTGTTTATGAGAAAAAAATGTTCGGTGTGATAGACGACTTCTCTTCTGTTAAAGAAATAATGCACTGAAACGTACATCAAATCTCGGGTTGAGACCGGTTACAAAGTCCTGAAATAATTGTAACCATTTATCTATTTTTTTTGATATTTTTTTCCGTTTTCCTATTTTTTTTTCAAATAAAACACAAATTATACAAAGGATACAATGCTTAACATTCCAAAGAATACATAAAGAAAAAAAACAGATATCCCTTGGAACCAGCCTTTTCGATCACTACAAAGTTTACAAGTATTAGTAAACCAGAATCAAGTAAACTTTTGGGAAAAACTAGAAAAAAAAAAAAAAAATAAAAAAATTTAACCGCACGGGGAAGGTTCTAAAGAGGCTCAAGCAATGGGGTTCCATTAGCCTAGTTAAAGGACAGTTTATCATACAACGTGAAATGTCCATCCAGTTGGGTTCCACTGAGGCTTAAAAACTACTACCAACAGAACCTTTCCCAGTTGTCTCCAAGCGTCTTAGTAGTGTTTCACATTACAATTTTTTGGTTGCTTTCAAAACCTTCTAGTATGTATTCACACTATGTTTTGGCCCGAGGGGTTATGGTATTCACAGACTTTCAAAGAATGAATCACAAACTAATTAGTGATCAACAACAATCAACTTCCTATTGTGTGATTCTGCTGCTCTCCTTCAGCGTTCACACTTTTTAAACTGGCAGGATCGATGGTTCCGAGAGGTGGCTCTTTGGCATAGTTTAACGATATTCAGTGGAAGTTTGGGTGTCTTTGTAGACGGATTCACGGAATCATTAGTCTTCTTGTTTTATGCCACTGTAGTTTCAGTAGTGGGTCCTATTTGAAGTCCTTGGGGGTTCTTGAAAAGTAACTTGCTTTTTCTTAGGCAAAGGAGTCGGTTCAGCCCTATTGACTCTTCGAGGTGGTACAATGTATTTAGAACTAATGGCATACATCCCTGAAGTAAGTACTTTGGGTTTCTCAGGTACTGTAGGTTTACTATACATGTTGCTAAGCAACTCAGATTTTAGTTTGGCATTCTCAGCAGTTAAGGCAGTAATCTTTCCCATGAGCACATCACGTGAGTGTGTACTAGCTTTCGATAGTTCTTGATAATGTTGTTTCAGATTCATGTTCTCTACCTTAAACCCATCATTCTGAATCCTAACTGAAGTGATTGCATCTTTCAACTGAGTTAACTCTCTTTCTAAGGCCTGCTTATCGAAGATACCTACAGTGGGTCCTACATTCAACATTTTCGTGATGTTGATCTGAGTTTGCAAGTTTTTGATGGTGTCGTCTTTCCCTTGAAGCTGATCCTTTAACTTGTTAATTTCAAAAATTGCATAAGATGCAGTTAGTTGAGTTTGACTGATCACAAACCGTTTGGTTTTGAAAGCAGTCTTTGTATTTTTGAAATTTGACTTGTAAATCAATGTGATTCTTTTCGATAAAGGCACAAAGTTTTTCAGATTCAATAAGCTTTTGTTGAGTCTTTAAAATCTCAGCTTCAAGTTCTATGACTTTTGAGTGTTCCTTATCGCAATTCAAACTAAGTTCCTCGCTAAGGGGCCTATCTCTATCAGAAGCAAGAACAATAAAGCATATATCTTTTGCAATACTATTAGTTATTAAGCACTCATTTTGAATCAAAAGATTTTTCTTCTCTATTTGCCAATTCTTTTTCTCACGAACACATTGCTCATACTATGTATCCAGCTCATCAAATATTCGCATGAACTCAGTTACTTCTTTAACAAGATTTTCCTCTACACTTTGTACAAGTTCTTTCACGTGTTCATAAAAAGGTATAACTTGTTCAGTAAAAGCTTTTTTAGTATGAACAAAACGTCATTCCCTTGTTCATGGAATGTGGGTGTGGTTCTGCGTTTTATTATCGTTTCAAATGCTGGAAAACTCTCTTTAAGTTTGAGTAACTGAGCTCGTACTTTACTCGGTGCTGGACGAGTATGAACAAACGGAGTCACATGTTTAGGTGGGTCACTTAACTGAGTAGCACGTTCGTCAGCAGGTAACCAATAAACCTGGTCTCGGGACAGTTCCTTCTGAGGAACAAAGTAACTATACAAGGCATTGAGCTCAGCATAGTTGATGGGTTTAATCGTCTCTGGTCTATCAGACATTTTAGTTCTACTGACTTCAGCCTGAACTAATGAGTCTTCACTATCATGCACTCTAACAGGGGTATGGGTAGGGTTCAAAAGTGCATGGCCATCATACAAGGTAGGTTGAGCAATCTTAGCTTGTTTAGCGAACCACAGATTGCTACTACCTAGGGCTGTTTTGTGCAAGTCATGTGTTGCTAGTTTAGGTCGTTTTGTTAACATAGGAATAGTTTGTGTGGGTTGATGAAATTTTTGTAAAATTTCTGTTGCAACTTTGTTAGCACTTTTTAAACAAACTATTTCTTCAAGGTACCTTTCCTCAAGGTCTTTCTTTTCAGACAAAACCTTTTTACTTTCATTTTTAAAAAGTTAATTGACTCATCTTTTTGAGAAAGGTTTGACTTTAGCAACACATTTTCTTGTTCAAGTTCAGCATTCCGTTTGTTGCGTTGAATGATGGTCTTATCTAATTCAAGTTTGACCTTGTTTCGTTCAAGACTTTTCATTTCGAGCTTGCATTTTTCAAGCTCGACTCTTAAGGAGTCATTCACCAGGCTTCGTTCCTGATTAACCTTAAGGTGTCCGTCTAATTGGGTTCTCAAGTCATCTAAAATGGTAATCATAGATATCTCGCCGGGTGACATAGAAGATACCTTAGTAGGAACATCTTTAACTTCGCTGTCAATTTGGTACTGATGATACGGAATCGTATTGTCATCAATATCCGAATCAACATCGGAGTCGAGTTGTTCTTCCTGGTGCATCTCATGTGACATCAGATGATTCACATTATCAAAGATTTGATTATCATAGGTATGTACCTCATTAGTATGACTTGTGGTTGCATCATTTGTTCCACTTGTGGATGACAAGTTGGCCATAAAAGCTGCTGCTGCATTAGGTCCTTCATCCACGTCAGAATCGTACGCATCCTCATGGCTTACTTCAAAGATTGTGGAAATCGTAGAGAGGGGGGGTGAATACGTTTCCATTTAAAATCTTAAAATGTTTCATATCAAATTACCGATCAAGCGTGACACAATATGATGAATGTTCATACGAGTTATAAAAACATAGTAATACATCGATTTGCAACAATACAAACTAACACACAATATTCACATGACATAAACATAATTAAAACAATATAATCAACACATCACACAATAGCAAGTAAATATAAAGCGATAAATGCAAGCATAAAAGTAAAGAGATAAGTAAAAGGAAATGCAAACCGGACACGATGATTTATAGTGGTTCGGTCATGAAGCACCTCTTCGCCCTACTCCACTCCCCGAGTACCCAACTCGAGAGTTTCTTCACTAGTCAACAAGCTCCCTTATGGCGGAGAAAACCGTACACAACGTTGCTTATATCAATTTCTGACACGAAGCTAGATGTCGAGTTCTAATCGTAGCTAGAACCAATCTATCACAACACAACTTCACGACTTCACAACTTCACGAATTCTTCACAACTTCACGACTTCACAACTTCATGACTACTTCACAACTTCACAACTTCACTACACAACTTCTTCACGCCTTAGTAATCTTCACCACACTACTTAACTTCTTCACGTCACCTAAACACTACTATGATCACACCTATCTTCACAACTTACAAAGATCACTCTGATCTATCAACTATACACACCATGATCACCATGATCTAACTATTACACAAGTTTGGAATACATGGACTCGATCTATACATTGTGAAGGTAAGACATGTCACGAATGCCCTAACTAGCCTACATAACTTCGTATCTTAATGATAACGAAAGTTCTTCTCTTGCATTTCAATGGATGGATGATTGGATCACATTTTAAACAAACTTATAAGTTAAGTGATCAAAGGATTTTAGAAAGGATATGTGGGCTGTTTTGAGCAGAAAGAATGAGTGCAAAAGGTGAGAAAAATGTTGGGAATAGTCTAGTATTTATAGGAAAAAAGAAGGGGAGCGTAGTCTATGGTCGGCCCCCTTAAATAGGGTGTCGGCCCCCTTAATTTTAAGGGGGGCGCCCATGTAATTAAGGGGGCCGCCCTTAATTGGACGCTCCCCTTTTTGTCCTATTCAGGGGAGGTGTTTACTGGACCTTTTCTAGCCGTTTTAGGTTCGAAAATTTGAAATTCAAAGTGTTTATTTTGAATAAAACATTTCTTTTAATTGTAGAAAATGTTTTGTAAGTTTATAAAATTGTTTACAACACTTTATAAAAGTTTAAGGTTGAATAAAATTTTCCTTTGATCATTCAACAAATTAAAGTTTGTTTGTTCATACCTTTAGTGATTTACGTCGGGTGCAAACTTAAATTTGTTGTTGAAGAAAAATGAGACGTCGAAATATGTTGACGTATGAATTGATGATTTGTGATTACGAGTAACTTAAGCACTTTACGTTATATGTTATTAGTTACATGTTTGTCATTATCAAAACATAAAGAGAATGTATAGATTGAATTATCATAATATTTCTACCAACAATCTCCCCCTTTTTGATGATGACAAAATATGTAAACTATAACTCATAGTAAAATGTATAAGTTACTTGTTTACACTTCTTCTCCCCCTTTTGTCGAAACAAAAAGGTGGACTCCTAGACGAGACTTTAACTTCACTTCAACTCTTCAATAAAAAAGGCGAGCTTGCATCATCCTAAGTGAAGTCTTGATTCTATCAATCCCTTTTAAACAATGACATCCCTTGAACATTGACTCAAGCGGATCCATGGATCAAATTAGTTGCAAACACTTAACCTACATCAATGGTTAGTTTCGTGCAACAAAAAAATATATAGGGATGAAAAACACATATTAAAAAATGTGTAGATGTCTTAAACGGTTGCAAATGTAATAGCTTGGACATTTGCAAATGCTCCCCCTTGATTGGGGCACCAATAAATCGAGTAGCGGAAAAGTGCTACAAAACAAAGTTAGTAGAAAAATGCACATATATATAATGATGATGATAGATATATATGCAAGACACTTAGTGGGGAACAAATCATGTATATTTAAGGTATATGCACTCTAAAGTGTGGCACTAAAGACAACAACCAAAAAAATTATGAATGCTTAAGACATGGAAAGTTTTAGGAACCAATGATAAGATTCGACCGAAACATGCTTAAGGGCTAAGACTCGATCAACATTTTTCTTATGGTATCATCATCTAACCAAGATAATGATGTGGATTTATATAGACTAATGGTTGTATTGAGAGATTCCTAAATCCTCAAGGTTTCGTTGTTAAGCATTATGTATGCTTTTTATGTTTGGGGTGTTTAAGGATAAACATTATCGTAAGACTTTAGGTCGAACTAAATGTTGACGATAAGGATGATTTGTTGAGGAAACATAAATGAAGAAGGATGACCGTGAATGGAAAGGGAAGGTGTTGACTATAGGTTTGTTGGGTGTTTGGTAGGTTTGGAGAGTAAGGTGATGTAGGAATGTCCTTAATGTGAGGATTTGGTAATTCTTGAGGGTGATTGTTTTCTTGAGATGGTTGTTAATGTTGATGGACAAAGGTAAAAATGTAAGGATGGTGGAGCATTGTGATGACTCAACAACACTTGAAGGTTGAATATCATCTTTGTGTTCTTCACTTGTCCAAAAAACAGAAATGGACCATTGGAAGACACGTTATTGTGATGACTCAACAACACTTGAAGGTTGAATATCATCTTTGTGTTCTTCACTTGTCCAAAAAACGGAAATGGACCATTGGAAGATACGATATTGTGATGACTCAACAACACTTTGAGGATTGTATATCTTCTTTGTGTTCTTCACTTACCCAAAAGCGGAAATGGGCCATTGGAAGACACTTTGAAGATTGTATATCTTCTTTGTGTTCTTCACTTGTTAAAAAGTAGAAATGATTGGATGAGACGCATTTCATTACGAAATTCACTTGTTGGGAATGATTACATGGTGAATCTTCTTGTGAAAGTGACGGGTGGATGAATCGAGGTTGATAGTAGTAAGGATGACTTGGTTTTTTTATTTCACTTTGGTGATTTGGGGATGTACTAGAACTAATGATCACTAACAAGAGTGACTAATAGTTATGAGGTTTGAGTGTATGGTAGAAGTGTATCTTGTGGTTTCAAGTAAATAAGAATCACATATGTGAGTTCTTGAGAGTGTTTGGTTAAAGGATATATGTGAAGATGTGTGTTTTCCCTTCCCTTTTAATTCGTGCTCATCCGGACATAAGTTGTGGAATAAAAGGAATAAATGAATAGAAATAACTACGAAAGCGTACGATGAACTTCATCCGCAAAGTTATGTAGCTCTTCTCGAATATTGCGATTGTTCGTAGAACAATCACACAACGAGGTACGAGGTTGTCTTAAAGGTGGTAACGAAAAATGTGGACGGAAGATATTAACCATCTATATAATAATAGAGGCATGATTAAGGTTTTTGTGAAACGACTTAGACATGAACAATAAGTGACATTTTAATTTGCATTTCGCGAATTAAAAATGCTTAAACATTTCGGATGAAATGATTAAGTTTTCGAGATTTATCGGAATGTATTTAATAGTAACAAGACTATTAAAAAGAGAATGACACGTTTAAGAGATTTGTTTCATCATTCCTAGACCTAGACTTAAAAAATTAAATGGTTCACGTTTGAGTGGTTTGGTGAGGATGCCGGCGATGTAGTCTAGAATGACTAAGGAAAAGCCTAATTACTACGTGCTTAGTGTGTACTCCTAATGAGATACAAAGTTTATCGATGTATACAATCATTAGGCATATTTAGGAAGAGCCATTTAATCAAATTAGAGAATGAATATGATACTATCACTAGTGGTGCTCATTTCAGGCTAAACACGACCATTTTTACGGGTTATACACCGAACCCAACTTCACTCCTGGAAGCAATTCAACCGTTAGGTCAAATTGAATTTCTAGTACAATAGATTCTCCAGTAGTCATTCTCATGTTAGACAAAATAGAATTCTTATATTTGCCTAATGAAGTGTAGCAAAGATAACATTTGTATTATCTTTTCATAGAGGACCTAACATGACTCAACTAACATACTTTAATTCCGGTTCACATAATCCTAATCAAGATGTGTGGAATTCCAAGATAAGCGTAAGCAAGATGTTTTAATCTTTTGTTCAAGATCTATAGGTTGTTTGATTTCAATTACATATTACTTGATTTAATGGATGTCTTATTTTTAGTCATCTTACATGTGTAGTTGTCACATGTGATATTTAACGTGTTTGGTTTTTCAAAAGCCAAGAGATGTGTTTATTTAAGACAATGACAAATATGTTATATTGAGAGTGTTTAAAGAATTCTCCATTTCATGCTATGTGAAATGAATCTCATCAATATTATTTATCTTAATTAAGAAAATGTTTGAAAAGAGACATATTTTTTTTAAATATACTTCTCTAAAATTAATATTCTTATCAATGTTGTATATCATAATTAAATAAGTATTTGAATAAATTTATTTTTACTTGTTTATGCATTGATGCATATTTGATAGGTTATTTTTTAATTCTAATAACTTATATTTTTCAAATGATATGTAGTGTATTTTCTTGTAACACAACCATTTATGCTACGAAGAAAATAAGATACGCAGGATATATATTATCCTTTATCAATCGTTTAATACGATAAGTCCATAAGATCATTAAACATAATGTTTCCCAAACATCATGTTATCCTAGATGAATAAACAAGAATATTATTTTAATTTTAGAATTTAGTTAAAAGTGAATTTTAGCTATGAGTTGAGCTTTTATGTTGTATGAGCAAAGTTTACATATATTGTTACTTTGCTCGTGTTTAGTTTTTCGGAAATGACACATTTACCAATTGCATTGCAATGTAAATTGCTTGAATATTGCGGACGAAATATCCAAGTCGTCAATCCTACTTCATTGTGAATTTGATGCGTGTATTAACATATTAGTATAATATTTGGAACACAACCATTGGACAAGTAGACTCAATATGGCATCATTGACAAAAGTGTGATTTATGATCCGATGCATATTCTTTTCATCTAGAAAAGGATGTAATTATTTTCATATCAATCTAGTGTGATTGAGTATGTAGATCCAAGATAATATCTCTATATATTGATATAGTCTTGAAGCTAAACAAATAAGAATCCAATTTCATGTCCATACACGAAAACTTGTCAATTAGATTCAATAAAGATATCAATCATAATTTGAATAATGAATTGATATATTCTCGAAATCTTTCTTGACCCTCACGAACACTCATTTAAAAGAAAATAAATAAGCATTTAAATAGTGTGTTCCATTAATCCAAAGATTAGTTATAACTTTTACTTGTGCGAAAAACTATTTGTTGTTATGTATAATATACATAGTTTTTGACATTTTATGAGTATATATATGAGTTTTCTAACAATTTTTATACAACACACATATTTTGTAAAATACTATATGTTTTTAGAAAAATATAATTATGTGTGTATGTTAGAACCATGCAAGCACAAGCATTTTCTTTTTCTTAGTTACTGATGTATTAATACAATCTTTTCTTTTGTTTAACCAACCCAAGGTCAAACAAAGCAAGTTGTTAAAAATATTTAAACGTGTTGTTGAAAATAGATTAAATCGTTGGAAATATTTAGGTGACTAGTTTTAACATATTTAATAATATACTTGATAAGTTATTGAACTTTTATTCATAAGTATATTCCCATACTCGAAAAGATTTACAAGATGTTTATGTGACATTTGTAAATTAAGTGATCTATGCCTATATGCAATGCAAGAGCAATTTCGTAATCTTAATGCAAGAAATCTAGCATAAGTTCTAGTTAGGCATAATTCGAAAAACTAGCTACAAACGAATAGTGTACATGGCACATGTGCTTAGATATTCAATTAACTTAATTACAAATAGCAACCATCATTTAATATTTTTTACTAACTTAAGATATAAAGAAGAGCACATAATCACATAGCATACCACATAAGCGTACTTGTCTTAGTTTTGTTGGGTCGATATCGGGTGCATTTAATATGTTGGGTCGATCCGACTTTGTTCGCCGCGTTTACCTGTCAGTATTTACGAAATAGCCCTCTGGTATTTATGAAATACCTCCTCGCATTATGTGTTAAATTACGAAAACTACTCTCACTTTTAAAAAATTTACAAAATTCCCCCTCCCCCACTAACGGTTGTTAGGTAACGACCGTTAGTTTAATTCCTTTTAGAATTTACGAAAATTGTCATTGAGATCGGTCGTTACTTAACAACCGTTAATTTTTTATTTTTTTTTTGCAATTTACAAAAAGATACCTTTTTTCACTATGTGTCAATATAAACGACTATCGCCATACAAACCCACGTTAAACCAACTCAAAACACATCCGTTAATCATCACGCATTACGAATGCCGTGTACAATCCACTATTGTAACAAATGTTAAAGTAGTTTCCACAATCAATTATTTATTTATGTTAAAGTAGTGGATTCAAATTAATCTATTACATCTCTAATTATTTGACGCACCACATCAACTGGCAACATATATGACTTACATAAAGAAACTTATCAAGCCATTAATACATCAAGATTATTTTATGAGATTAAACCGTTTTTATATCACATGTTAGATTAATTAAACATA